>BMAO01015640.1:0-23226 GCA_019973975.1 Trichonephila clavata
GTTTATTAAAATAAAACTAACAAAAAAGTGTTCTGTATGTGAGAAAGTGGAGAGTGGATGTGTGTTATGAATTTCTTTCTATAACATAAACATTTTTCTGAAAATGAAAATAAAAAAAATATGCTCGTTATGTGGAAAAAAAAAATTATGTTCTGACTGCTAAATATTTTTTTATTTTTACAAAGAAATACGTTTGGAAGTGATGAAACGAATTGACATTATAGCAGTACGTTTAAAAGGTGATAATACGATTGACACTTAATATTACCATGTTTTTATTAACTCGCTTTCTTTAATGTCTGTCCGGGTGGAATTTTTTAATTGATTTTAAACTGTGTGACTTCCCGATGAGCTAGAGACTTGAAATTTGGACCATATCTTAGAAGTGGATGACAATGCACGAAAATGTGAAAAAAAGAATGGGAAAAAAGAAAAGGAGGAATTTTATACTTTGTAGCCCTTTATAAAAACATGTGGTACATTAAATTTTTTTTAATTCGAACTTTTTTTCTTCTTACCACACATTTTATTTGTTGATCTGTGCTTTTGAGACGGAATCTAATATAACGATATGGGATTCACCCGAGGCCCCATAAACAGAGAGAATAAATACCCTTCAGACCGTTTAATTAAAATCCCTTGAAGAGCAAGACTTATTCCAGCTGCCACAGAATTCTGGTTAAAAATATCAAACTCAAGGATAAAATCAACAATGAAAAAATGACAGTTTAAAAAACTAAAAAACACGCTGTTATTGTAGATCGAACTAAAAAATGAAAAATAAATTATAATTTATAAAAAAAAACTAAAGAACACGCTTTTATACTGCATCGAACTAAAAAGCAAAAAAATAATTCTTAATATAAGAATAAAATGATGAACGAGAGAAAATTAATGTCATTGGGGTAAAAGTGTGGGGTGCAATTTCGGTAATTGATAGAAGTTAGAAACTATAACAATTGATATATTTATAGAACACCCCACGCTTTTACCCCAATGACATTAATTTTCTCTCGTTCATCATTTTATTCTTATATTAAGAATTTTTTTTTACTTTTTAGTTCGATGCAGTATAAAAGCATGTTCTTTAGTTTTTTAAATTATAATTTATTTAAAAACTACGTTCTACTTCAAATTATCAAAATAGGTTCACTATATGTACAGATGTATTGAAATACACAAATTTGGAACCATATAGTGAAATAGATTTTTTTAAAGTGTACCTGAAAGCAAAAAATGCTTTGGAGAAAAAATGAAAAAACTGACTATTTGTAAGCATTTGCTTACATTTTTGTCAATTACTTTTTCGTATTTTAAGGTTATTTTATCATTAAACAAATAAGTGTTCTCATTTTTTTAAAAAACATATTTTTCATTTCAGAAAAGTGTGCACTGTTTTTTAATACTAGAAATGGAAAATCGTTTTTAAAATGTATTTGTTGTCCTCGTTTCTTTAAGGGAAGAAATGATATAATAGAAGAAGAGAGATCATGCTGACATAATCATGGAAATCAGATGGGGTACGTTCAAAATCGGTATGATAAAAAAGCATCGCGATCTGATTATACTTCATTTGACTGAAATTCCAGGTGAGATAAAATATTGAGGTAAAAAGAGGTTGAAGGTTTATTTCCAAAAGAAATATCGCAGTTTTTTTCAAAAAAAAAAAAAAAAGAAAAGAAGAAGGCAAGAGTTGCTCTCTTAAAGTGAGTGCAAATTATTTGATTAATTATATCAAATTATTCAATTGTATTGCTTTATATCAATATACACAATGTTTAAAAATAATTGAACTTCTCTGATTATAATTAACATACACTGAATTGATAAGATATAAGATTCTTCATTTTACAAAGTATTTGTAATAAAACTTGGCCTTAACCTTTAACACGCCAATGTTCCAATATTGGAACATCAACTTTGAAATTTTCTGAAAAATACAATTTTATTCATATTGTTCCATAAAAATTATTTTGTAGACAAAAAGCATGGATTAATTTTTTGAAATTGAAGTATTGTTGCTAAATTAAATAGTCTCTCTGAGAAAAAATTCTAAATAATGCATTTTTTTTATATTTTTGATCGGGCAAAATTCAAAAATTCATATAAAATTCAAAATTTAAAAAATATTTTTATTATTTGGTAAAAGTAACTAAAAATGATCATTTTATAACTATAGACTGCAAGATATCATAAAAATTATTTTTTTTTTTTTACTATCGGTTTTTAAATTTCAATGTTCCAAAAATGGAACATTGGCGTGTAAAGGTATGCTTTTTCACACAAGGCAGTTATTATGTTTACAGTTCACATAAGAGTGGGAAAAGGTTTCTGAACGCTAAAAACCTATAGTATGTGTCGGAAGAAAATATTTATGACTTGTGTTTCGTTTCGGCTCCCTCTCTCAACCCCCCCCCCCCTTCAACCGTTTCTGGACGATCTCAAGTGAATTTCTCAGCTGCCGCAAAAGTAACTACCACGTGCGTTTGTTGATAGTTAGATGTAGCGTGTGTCTTATTTGGAGAAGAACTTCACATAATGTTTTATATTATTTTGTATTACGTCAGATAGTGAATATCCATTACGCTGATAAGATGACGCATTCATAGCCATTCCTGAATGTAGAAGAGGCTTTGGAATATTTTTATACACAATCAGATGAGAAGAACCTATTAATATTTGTCAGTTAACCCTAGAGAAAAGGGGGTGATTTACTGAAGAGAAAGATATCGATGAAGATACTTTTCAGTATGTTCAACCAGTATATGTTTGTTGCAAAATCGAAATTTCTGCAAGCATAGATGATGATGAAATACCTCCTGTATGTCAGAAAAGCACAACGAAAAAACGCCTCAAGTGCGAAAAAAGATTGCTTGAGAAATATTTTCCTAGCTATAGATGGACAATAAAAATAATTTAGGACATAAGAAAAAACAATAATATATTTTGTCTTTATTTCTCATTTTAAAGAATTTTGGTAAATCTCTACTTATCTAGTTTTTTTTTTTTGCTTTATTATACTATAGCTTTGAGAATTTTGATATGAAGGTTATTTGTTTATTTCTTTGTCCTACTGATGTTTTCCTTTATTGTTTCTAATAAGTGATTGTAATTTTCTGAAATGTATAAATTTCAGCGTATAAATTATATTTTCAACTTAATCTGCTTTATTTTGGAATTATATTTAAAAGTTTACTTCAGATGTGGCGCAAACAGGGGAACCTGCCCCCCCCCCCTATTGGGGTACATCTAAAAAACTATGTAGGGAAAAATGATAGATTCCTTTCGTTCACACGCAAACTTTTAGTTCTTTTCTCCCGTTTTAATTTTAGAATTTTTAGGTCCATTTCAATTGTTTGGTGGGTATCATGCTCCCCCCTCCCTACAACGGGGGGGGGGGTTGAATAATGAAACCCTGTTGGGAAATGTTTAATGACACCTCTTGTTAAGATACTACTTCTTAAAAATGTATATAATAACTGATTTTTGAATTTAAATGTCATTGGTCGTGCTCTTAAAAAACATGTGAAAAAACTTAATGATACCCGCCAAAGTTCCATTTTTGTAACATGCTAAAAATCTTTAAAAAAAATTTTTTTTTCAATTTTTTTTTTTTTTTTATAGATTTAAGGTTTCAATTTTAATTCGATTTTTATCAAAATTTAGTTTATGTTACCTTTCAATAATAGTGCGGCGTTTAAAAGGTTAAGGAGGGTGAATATAAATACGTGTAAGTACTGAATTTGATGAGTCCTGCGTCATATTTGTACTCATGTTTTCAATTACACAGTGTGGTCATAATTATACTGCAAGTGTTCAAGGGGTGCTGGAGAAAAAAAAACACTGGTAATATCCCAGTGAAATTTGGTATCTACATGTTTCAGAACATGCGGAAGTCAAATATACAAGAAAAAAAGTCGCCATTTTCACCCGATTGATGGTGCTGTGCCGTGTCTCAATGCTTATCGATAGTATTTATGCAAATTTTAAGCCTATAGAACAGTATAAAAATAAGACCACATTGAATAATGGTCAATCATGACTGAATAAGAAGGAACGTGCATTGTTAGTGAAGATATTCTGTCAGAATGGTAGCAATTATTCAGCTACTCTGAAAGAATACCGGCGTAAGAAACGATTGAGAAGAGGTCCAATGAGTGTGTCATTGGATTGAAAAATATGATTTCTAATTTTGAAGAAACAGGAGACTTGGGCGTTATTCCAGGTACAAGAGGACGGTGCTCGTCTCGTAAGCCGGAAAAGAGTGCAACAAATTGATGATGCTATTGCTACTACGAGTATCAGTGCAGGGGGGAGCCAGTATTGTGCAACACGTGAGCGCAAGAAGTGTGGCTCGGACATTATCTCCTCCTTAATCAACAGTGCATAAAGTGTTGTGCCCCATTATTTGGCGTTATCCAAATAAAACTAAAATGCTTCCCTCATGTGGTTGCATCTGGTGGTTCGCATATTCAGCAGATCATGTTATAATTTCATTGAATTAATAATGGTTTAATTGTGTTTTGGAAAGCGTCTGTATGGATTGTTTAATTTGCGATCTTACTTTACGTTGATTTCGTATTACATGGTACTCTAAAAATTTTGTTCCGAAGCGAATTGTATGGAACTTTGATAAAATGTAAGTGATCTCTTATAATGTTTTTATATGACTCTTAGAATTTCCTTATGATCTGTGTATCAATTTTGGAAGTTGTATATGCCACCGGTGTGCGTTGAAATATTGTACAGCGCCACCTACCGGGTGAAAGTGGCAATTTTTTCTTGCATATTTTATTTGTGCATGTTCTGAAAGATATAGATAACAAATTTCACTGGAATATTCTCAGCGGTTATTTCTCCAGTATCCCTTGAACACTTGCAGTTTAATTATGGCCATCCTGTGTATTTCAAAACGATTGAATTCATGTTAATGAAAACGAATGCTTAATTCACAAATTTTTTTCTATAAAATCTAATTTTGCATACTTGGAACAAGACGTGGATCAAATTTGATGCAGGATAAACAGTATTGTTATTACTAGCAAAAGTTTTCACACACGAGTTTCATTTTAAAAATTAGTTAAAATAATCCTAGATACTTTCTTTATTCTATTTACAGTGTCGAATAATCATCTAATCTACTTCCCATTAAAGATTTATTTTATTGTGCAGTTGAGGGATAGATAAAACTATTTTTAAAGATGGAGCTAAGGTGTAGGGATTGTGTTAAAGAATTAATTAAAAATAATTTCAACAAATAAATACATTTAAAATTTTCAAGCTATTTAAAAATAAATTTTCATGGAAAAGTAACTATTTAAATGAAAGATCCTCAGAGACTCTTTGATGACTTTCCGGTAGTTTTTTCTCTTCTTGCATAAACAGCAAGTTTTATATAGAAAACAACCTAATAATTTACTATAATTAACACTTTCTTAAAATGTGTAAGCACAACTATCTTCTTCTAACGTAAGCACACATCCATATCCTGAGGAAGTCACCAAAAACAACAATATCAAGACTACCTTCGGTACTTTTAGAAAGTTTGGGATAGTTGTAACCCAATTACAACCCCGATAACTAACGAGTAAATTACCAAATCATGTTCCACCAAACTACAACACCTAAACGAGAATCTTCATCGTAAAAGTTAATAAGACTTCGTACTTGTTTCGGTAAATATTAACATTTTTTTCACCGTTTATTATTTTTATTGAAGGATCTATTTATTTCGTTTTGCATATAACGAAGCTCACATGTTTTTATATTAACGAGTTGTTGTAAGCGATTAAATCGGTAATATCCTATTTTTTTAATTTGAAGGATAGAGCTATGATTTAGAAATTTTTGAATTTGAACAGTTTCTGCGGTATTTACCTTAATTGGAATCATAAAAAACTCAAAATATATCAAAACGATCTCTTTTTATAGCTATAGGGTATAGATAGGTAGGACAAAAATAAAAAGACCAGAGGAAACATTTCTG
Source organism: Trichonephila clavata (assembly GCA_019973975.1). Classification (NCBI taxonomy): domain Eukaryota; kingdom Metazoa; phylum Arthropoda; class Arachnida; order Araneae; family Nephilidae; genus Trichonephila; species Trichonephila clavata. The sequence continues at coordinate 5,987 of BMAO01015640.1, forward strand.
GTTGTAGAAAAAATAATTCCAGTGTGTAAATTTATAGTCCTTCAGTGGTTGAAAGCTTAGAGCTGTGGTGTAAATTGAACTGTTCGTTTTGTAGGGAAAGAAATAAAATTGAGACCAAGGGAAAATATTTTAGATCTTTTTTTAGAGTAGTGTACCAGGAAAAAGAAAACAATTTTAGGAGGATTACTGTTGTTGAGATCTTTGCCGATTGAAAAACAAGCGGAAAAAACTTTAAGGAGCCTTGTTTAGTTTTTTTCTATTTGTGTTTTAAGATATTGAATAATCCTCTTATATTTGAGTATAACTCTGAATACTTAAATCGCAAGGAAGTGAAAAAATGCATTAAGATTTAAATGCATGTTCCATATTGTTTGAAATCTCGCAGAATTTTCTGAGGAGCTTAAGTATATTTTTGGATATTTTTTTACGATTTCACTCCACAGCAGAATACACTTAAATTTTGAGAATTTTTTTTCCTTTAAGGACATAATAATAACTTTTTTTTAATTTCGTGATAGAATAAGAAATTTTATAGGCGAAGAAACACAAATAAATAAATCATTTTCTTGGAAGAATATGTAAGACAATATGAAAAATATCATACAGTCTAAAAATATATAAATCGAAAGATTCAACTTTTATTTTTATATACACTCATGTACATAAATTAAGGATAATGAAGTTTAGGCAAAGAAAGAGACAGAAGCAAAACAAATTTGACTTATTTGTAAAGTCTATTTATAAAACAAAAGGTAAAGAGCAAAAAAGATACTATATGTTTGACATAATTAATAAAAATTATGATTTTTACACCCTGGAGCAAATTTCAAAAAAGAACCTTTTACAAAAAACAGTATAACATGGTTAGTATGATGGTTAACCCGTTAAGGCCCAAATTATTTTAAAATCGAAATTTTTGAAAAATATGCTTAAATTACATTTTATATATCATAAATAGAGTAATTATGAAGTTGTATCCATTTTCCGTAATTAGCAGCTGAGATAATAGGTGATCTATAAATAGATCGCTAGGCGCTTATGGTAGTAAGAGACCAAGTAACTTTCCTGTGGTTTTATATTTAAAAAATTACAAATTTAAGGGGGGGGGACGTAACTTTTGTGAATTTAAAAACAACTAATGAGATTTAAAAGATAAAATATTATTTTACTGGTCTGAACTTACTTAGTTACAATTTTATACAGCCAATTTGTAAAAGTTAAGTGTGATATAATGGAAAACAATTGACAAAGGGCTACATTACATTTTGTACAAAATGTAAGAGATTTACATTTTTGAAACTGGCATAGTTTTTGGTATTGTCTTTTTCCTACAACATGGTCTTTTCTATCTAAACGCACAGAGTCTATTACGTTTGATCTTGATGACATCATCTGAGGTCTTCCAATGCCTTTAGAATTTTTTCCCCTTGGAGGTACGCAACGGCGATATATCTTCGGATGTCTTTTATACTTTTTATATTTCTTCCATGGGTACAACAATTTCTACATTACCTGACATATCTCTTACCAATAGAGTAGTGAGTTGATCATCATCAAAATAATCTTCGTCAGTTAACTCATTGACATCAGGCGGTAAAGCAATTATATCAGACTCTATTTCCTTAGAAAACATGCATTCTCTAACGCTTCTTCGGCGGTGTGAAACACTTTACGCCGAGACATTCGGGAAGAAATGAAACGGGGAAAAAATGATATTAGTTACCACTAACGCCCAGAGATTTATTTATAGCTCAGCAAGTTTAAACTTATATTTTAATAAAAAAAACAGTTATTTTTCTAATATAAATGAGCCAGAATAATTAAAGAGGTATTGAAAATGTAAAACTCATGAAAAAAGCGTAACTTACTATTATTTTTTTTTTCTGTTGGATACAAAATCGAAAGCTGCACTTTGAAACTTCAAAATAGCGAACATCAGACGCTAGCTGCTGGACTGCTGTGGGAAAGAATGCTTCAAATCTCGTTTGAGGGTATGGCCACATGTGTAAGGAAACCAGCCAATGACAATACGAAGTAATTAAACGTTATTGTTTTCACTGGGACTTCTGATTGGGAGGTGATCTATAAATAGATCACTGGGGGGTAACGGGTTAATACAGAGTATGTCTCCCGGACGATGCAATACAGGCCTTACAACGCCTACGCATGCTGAGTATCAAATTATCAATCTGATCTTGGGGAATATTACACCACTCATCAAGCAATGCCCTCCGAAGTTCCGGTAGACAGATGGGAATGGGTTGACGGGCTGCAATTCGCCGGCCAAGTATATCCCACACATGCTCTATTGGATTCAAGTCCGGTGAGTATGCTGGCCAATCCATGCGGGTGATATCCTCCGATTGAAGGCATTCGTCTACAATGTTTGCACAGTAAGGATGGGCGTTGTCATCCATAAACAGAAATTCAGCACCCATGGCGCCCCGAAACAAAAGTACATGTTGTTCAAGAATGACATCCCCCGATAGATGTGGCCTGTCATCGTTACACTCTGAACATGCAGGTCAGATCTGAAACAAAAAATATCCCCCCCCCCTAAACGAGCCATCCTGCACCACCGTAACGGTGTCCTTCAATGGTGCTCTTGGTGGTAATGGGTACCTGGCGCTCTCCATATGAAAGTCCGGCGAGAATCAGACTGCAAACTAAACCTGGACTCGTCGGAAAACATCACACAGGACCACTGTTGCAGTGTCCACAATGCATGCTCTCTACTCCGGTTAATCGCAGGCGATAGTGAGTTGCGGTAAGGGGAACACATCTGACAGGCCTACGAGCATATAGACCAATGTGTCCTAAGCGTCTGTACACGGTCCGCCTTGAAACTGTCGTACCGGTATCTGAAGAGAGCTGACGAGATAGGTCTGATGTTGTGTTCCGTCTATTCCTTTTGGCAGTAACTGATAAATACCGGTCCTCATTCGGCGTTGTAACTCGGAGGTGACCTGTGCTGTAACATCTACTCACATTACCATCATCTTGGAATCGTTGCCAAAGCCTGGAGATGACACTGTGGGTGATTCCAATTTTCTCGGATACTTGCAGCTGGGTACGTCCTTATTCCAGTCGTCCGATAATTCTACCACTTAAAAAAACATCCAAATGCTTCCTTTGTGCCATAACTATGCGGTTATTGCACTGAAAGGCTTTTAAAGCTCTTGTGAAAAATTTTACTTCTTTGCCACCATTCCTTATATACCCTTCTCTTACATTCTCGTCATTGTGACGTACTATCCGCGCCATCTGGTGGTTTCCTGTAATTTGCATATTCTTCATCAAGATGTGTGTGATAATTCTACTGGTGAAATTTTTATTTTAGCCTTCAATTTCTGTGTGATTCTGAATTATCCTTAATTTATGGACAGGAATGTAACAGCCTACTTCCGCAATAAAAGCTAGCCCTTTTCTCATTTCGTCTACATCTAATTTTGGAGATATTTATATTCAAACAATTATTTACACACAACTCTTTTTACTCGATATTGAAATGACATCTTACGAGAATTTAAAGATTGTTTTTTAGATGATTTTTTGGTTCTAGCACGAATTCCGAAAATATTTGGGGAATCGTGACCTGTGAATTAGGACGATTTGATGAAATTTCTGGCAGTTTATGATAGTAAAAAAGTTGATAATTACAAAGTTGTAGGTGAAGTTTGGCTGTTAACAGCTGATTTAATTCGGGAGTGCTTGATAAGAATGGAACTATAAGTATGGAACCACATTTTCTTACTCATGATCTTAACATGGATTAATAAAATTTTGACATAATCTTAAGGTATCCGAATGGTTGTGACAACTTTTTTTAAAAAAAATAAAGATATGTGGATTTTTTCGTTGTTTTTAGAGTATTTTAGTACATTTAAAGAAACATATGCTAAAATTAAGAAAAGAAAAATAAATCATTATAACTAAAATGTGAAAAAATGGGTACAAAATGACAAAAAATAACATCACGCGGTCCATTCTATACCAAAGATTTATAAACAAATTTTCAATTTTTCAATTCTGATGTGTGGATATGTCATTCATTGTCAAAATGACCTTCATGATAAGAGATATTTTAATTTTTACAAAACCCAGAGCACTTTATCTCAGTTACTATATGAAATTGCATAAAAAACAGTGATCATATTCACATAAGAAACTGTAAATTTTGTAATAAAACAGTGATTGATAAATTTGAAGGTTAAAACACTTCTACTATTATACGGAACTTACACAAAAAATTTCAGTTATTCATTTTCAAAACTTTTTTAGCAATCGCTGACCCCGTTTGATTATTTTCAAAAAATCACATTTCGAGTAAAACGCATTTTAAAGTGTGGCATATTGCCTATAGTAATGGCTTCTGCTTTTACTAAAACACTAGTAGTTTTTATTCTAGTGAACGGAAAATGATAAACTCAGTATTTTTATAAAGCTAATAAGATGGCCTACAAAATAAAATAAAAAAAAATTGTCATTTTTTAGCAAAATTCACAATTTTAGCGTAGTCGGATACCTTAAGTTTTGTGCAGCATATACAAGAATATGCAAATACATATTTTGATATACAAGAATTATATAAGCAACTTGTTGTATCAGAAATAGCGCTAATAACAGACTTCGTAACAAAAAAAAATAATCGAGGCAATTAATAATGAACCAAATTGTTCATTCGAATCAAAAAGCGGTATCAGAAATAGCCGCTAATAACAGACTTTGTAAAAAAAAATAATCGAGGCAGTTAATAATGAACCAAATTGTTCATTTGAATCAAAATGCGGTATCATAATATAGCCAGAATATAGCGGTAACAGAATATAGAATGAACCAAATTGTTCATTCGAGAATCAAAAAGCGGTATCAGAAATAGCCTCTAATAACAGACTTCGTAAAAAAAAATAATCGAGGCAGTTAATAATGAACCAAATTGTTCATTCGAATCAAAATGCGGTATCAGAATATAGCCAGAATATAGCGGTATCAGAATATAGAATGAACAAAATTGTTCATTCGATTTAAAAAGCGGTATCAGAAATAGCCGCTAATAACAGACTTCGTGAAAAAAAATTAATCGAGGCAGTTAATAATGGACCAAATTGTTCATTCGAATCAAAACCGACTGTTTTGCTAGACATATCTAACACAACTACTGCTGACAGCTTTTCTTCATCCAGTTAATAATAAACGTGCACGCTTGTTATCAAGTAGCGATATATAGTTGTTATTTGGAGTTTTATTTCTAATTTCAATTGGAACTTTATATGCTGTATGTGCTTAAAAATTAATTTTTACTGTTCGCTAATTAGTTTTTTTGTAATAAAATGAATTGTTTTTGTTTCATAAATAAGTAAGACGGGTTTTAAAAATACTTTTTTGCACGATTTTGTGGGAACATATTGAGAGATTTTTCATGTAACACAATTTTTTTAAAGTTGTGGAACACATCCCTAAACATATCACAGGTCTCATGAACTTTTTTACATGACTTTGTTTAGCACAGTTTTTAAATAACACTTTTACAGCGTAAAAAAAAGTTGGGTGCATTTTTATATTCAATAGTAACGCGGATGGCTCTTTAAAATCTCGAGATTGTAATTGTCATGCGTATTTATTAACTTCTCTATTTTACGCTCCATAACTTACCTTTGTAAAATACGAATAACTACACGGATATAGTTTTAGAACAATGCAAGAATAGTTAGTGGAATTTAAGTTTCTTTCGGATTACTAAAAAAGCATAGAAAATGCTAAAATCTTGCAATGTGTAAAGTCTCGAACAATTTAAATTAGTTGCCTGGTTTAATACCCACTATTTTGAAAGAAGTTTTTAACTGGAATATACTATAAACTGTGTTAAAATCAGAAAGATTTTCAATAACAATTCTAAAATGTCTAGACAATATTTGAAATCAAAACATTTTTGTCTTTTCAGCTGAATATTTAATATATTTGTCTGTAAAGATAGGCAAACGTGTTTTCATTTTAATAAACACTATACCACAAAAATAGTATTTTGTGTTAAAAAATTTTCAGTAAACGCACTATATATATGTAAAGAATTTTCCATGGAAGTTTATAAGAATTTTTGATAGGAAGAGAATACAATTACAAACAAAAGAGTGATTTCACGGAATTGTTATGAACTTTTAAAAACAAATCAGAAAGTGAGCCCAAAAGAACATTATGTAGGAAATAGCTATACGAATTAAATCCTTGTCAAAGCAATCAGTTTCTAAGCATCTATTCAGTTCGAAAAATATTATACTAAGATAATAAAGTTTTTAATTCGTTTCGTCTCTCTCTTTCTCTTTATATATATTATATATATAATATATATACACTCATGTCCATAAATTAAGGATAATGAAGTTCAGGCAAAGAAAGAGACAGAAGCAAAATAACTCTGACTTAATTGCAAAGTCCATTTATTAAACAAAAGGTAAAGAGCAAAAAAGATGCTATATGTTTGACATAATTAATAAAAATTGAGATTTTTACTTCCTGGAAAAAATTCCAAAAAAGAACCTATTTACAAAAAACAGTATAACATGGTTAATATGATGGTTAATACGGAGTATGTCTCCCGGACGATGCAATACATGCCTTACAATGCCTACGAATGCTGAGTATCAAATTATCAATCTGATCTTGGGGAATATTACACCACTCATCAAGCAATGCCCTCCGAAGTTCCGGTAGACAGGTGGGAGGGGGTTGACGGGCTGCAATTCGTCAGGCAAGCATATCTCACACATGCTCTATTCGATTCAAGTCCAGTGAGTAGGCTGGCCAATTCATACGGGTGACATCCTCCGATTGAAGGCATTCGTGTACAATGTTTGCACGGTGATGACGGGCGTTGTCATCCATAAACAGAAATTCAGCACCCATGGCGCCCCGAAACAAAAGTACATGTTGTTCCAGAATGAAATCCCGATAGATGTGGCCTGTCATCGTTACACTCTGAACGTGCAGGTCAGTTCTGTAACCCAGAATAATTCCTCCCCAAATGAGCCATCCTGCACCACCGTAACGGTGTCGTTCAATGGTGTTCTCTTGGTGGTAACGGGTACCTGGCGCTCCCCATATGAAAGTCCGGCGTGAGAATCAGACTGAAAACTAAACCTAGACTCGTCGGAAAGCATCACACAAGATCACTGTTGCGGTGTCCACAATGCATGCTCTGATCTCCAGGTTAATCGCAGGCGAATGTGAGTTGCGGTATGGAGAACACATCTGACAGGCCTATGAGCATATAGACCAATGTGCCCTAAGCGTCTGCACACGGTCTGCCTTGAAACTTTTGTACCGGTAGCTGAAGAGAGCTGACGAGATAGGTCTGATGCTGTGTTCCGTCTATTTCTTTTGGCAGTAAATGCCAAATACCGGTCCTCATTCAGCATTGTATCTCGGGGGTGACCTGTGCTGTAACATCTACTCACATTACCATCATCTTGGAATCGTTGCCAAAGCCTGGAGATGACACTGTGGGCGATTCTAAGTTTCTCGGATACTTGCAGCTGGGTACGTCCTTATTCCAGTCGTCCGATAATTCTACCTCGTAAAAAATCATCCAAATGTTTCCTTTGTGCCATAACTATGCGGTTATTGCACTGAAAGGCTTTTAAAGCGCTTGTGAACATTTTTACTTTTTTTACGGTGAATCTGTGGGCATATGGGCTGCGAAGCAGCCCTCCATCCCATATTGGGATTTCTGCGATGTGGAAGATAGTGAAAGTGGGTTTTTTCCGTCTACGAGATACGTCTTGGCGGTTGGTTGACAGAACCAGTTAGGTAGGCATGCCTACGGTGATGGAAGTTCTCTTGAATTTCTTGCTGAGAAAGTTGCATGGGAGGGAGCTGAGAGGCTGCTCTCTGGTTGGATGCTGGAGGGGGGGGGGTAATAAATTGAAACTTTTTGTGTTTACTTTGCTTTTTTGTGTGTACTGCATCTTTTCCTAAATATAAGTGATATGACCTGCGAACCGTATAAAAATTTAATTTTTGCAATTTTTTCCTATATAGGTTTTTTGGTTCGAAAAGCACGTAAAAACATTCCTTACCTTTTTTAAAACATTTTTCAAACTACAAGTACATGTTTAAACTGAACGGTTCGAGAATTAGCTATAGGGTCACATTAAGGCTGGACACCCTGTATATATATATACATACATATAGGAAAAGAGCACGTGAGAGAGAAAGTGTGTGTGTGAGAGAAAAAATCATTTTTATAACTTGGATGAAGAGAGATTGATAGATATCTTATTTTATTGAGGTCACTCGGCGTAAAAATATTTTTTGTTCTTTTCAGTCTGCAGAATCTTTTTCTACGTGTGCGATAGCCAAAATAATTTACTGTAATCGATTCAGTGTGTTTCGTTCGTTGATAAGATTCCGTCATTTGAACAGAAAGGCTCGATGTGAATGCTGAAACAAATCTGCTGCATTACTGGGCTGTACAATTTTCGCTTATCGCTTAGAAGCGTAAAAGCAAAATCAACTATTCCCATGCTTACTTGAAAATATGGAATAAATGCTGACTAGTATTTGATTTCAAAAGAGTTCATGAAACATTTTACCCACATGAAATATTATAATTCAAATGTAAATTCATTCTCCTAAAATAGACGAAATTATGCATGGGATAGAAAATAGTTACTTATTAAGTGAATCGAAATTAAAATTAAAAAGTCCATATATGGTTAGTTGTTGCAGTGAAGAATGGTGCACACACAGGTGAAGAATGGTGGTAAGTAGGTGCAGTGCAGAATGAAGAATTTACTAATGTTTATGTTAAGTGTATTGTGAAGCATTCAGTTTTCCTCATGATTTGGGGTTATTTTTTGTACCAAGAGAAGAAAAATCACTCACAAATTTCTCCATGGCTCTGTGAATTCCTAGGGATATATAGGGAATACTTGCCCACCATTCAAGAACGGCGTCTTAAACCAAGATATCATTTTGCAGAATGATTCAGCGCCATGTCATAAAGTCAAAAATTATTGCGAAAGTAATACACACTAATTAAATTACACTTTTATGCATCTCTTTGTTATCACCATGCCAAATTTTCAATTGCATGGGTAAAAAACAGCTGTTAACTTTGACATCACTAATTTGTCATGATCAAGCACTAAACAGGACTTAAATCCGATATAAAGATACGGAACATGATTGATTAGAAATCGTAAAACAAGAAACCGGATTTATGAGACAACTAAAAGAATGCTAGTATGCGTTGGAAAAAAAAGTCCGGTATCATTAAACTTCCTTTAAAGACATGTGAAAAAGGAATTTTCCGGTCTTTAGTCGTTATACAATTGTTATCAAGACCATGGATATCTCACTAAATTTTATTTTTACAATTTTAATGTTATAATTAAATTATGTGTTTTGCTAATATTCATTAAGTGTGCTTATGTTTGATAGAATTTATGTTAAAAGTTATTTAGGGTGGAATAGAATTCCCATGAAATTCAATAATAAACATACATTTTTCTGTAGCTGTAACTGAGCAAACCTTTTATTTTTTTCTCGATCATATTCAGCTTTTAATGCCGATTGTACATTGCTGAATTACTGTTTACCGTGCCAAAAACAGTTTTGTAGCTGTAATGCAATTTTATTTTGTGCACCTTTATATTAACATAGATTTAAGCGATTCTTTCGAAGGAGCTCATAATTCTTAGAGTAAGGAATGATATTACATTTCATTCATTCTTTTATTTATTTATTTATATTTTTGCTTATTTTTCTCGTTTCATTTTTATTAAAGGTCTTAGGGGTGTTAACTTTGTCTCGAGTGCTTAAATATAAACAATTTTCAACTAGATAAAATTCTTTGAAATTAAAGCTAAATCATTCGAATATTTTACACATTATTTATAGAGAAATAAGGCTTCTAAAAAGTGTAAAAAGTTTAAAATATAATCCCAATTTTAAAAACTATAAACATATAAAAATCAGAAAAAATTATGTAAGAAATATTAATTAAGTTTTACGTTGCTCATGATATTATCTAAAATAGTAGCTCTAATTACTAACAATAAATTAATTTATAAAGTCAAATGCTCCTTATTGCATTGTAGCTATTTTTATATAAATAGAATCATAAATTTTATTTTTAAAAAAATAAAAAAATACATTAAAATTTTTTAAAATTTCATTTTGTACAAATATTTTGAAATACAAAAAATATATAACACTAAAATTATGTAGGGTTTAAAGAGTATGATACATTTTATAATTCAGAAAGTTTTGTACACACTCATCAAAACCTACTATTTTAGAAAATAGCACGCGCAATGTAAAAATTACTTAATATTATTACAGAAATGTTTCTTATATCATATGCTTATGAATTAGAAAATTATGATTGTATTCTTAACATTTTCTATTTTTTTGAAACTCCATTTTTTTATACATAGCATGTAAAAGATTCAAATTATTTAATCTTAATTTCAAATATTTACATCCATTGAAAATTGTTTTTATTTTCAACCCTCGAGACCAAATTAATACCCCTGGACCCTTTAAATATAACAACTCATTTCATGTAGAATTTAAATATAAAAGTATGTGCTTTACACATTTTTTATTCAAAAAACTAAAGTAAACATAGCGAATGAAAATTATTACTGAAAACAATCAATATATTACGGATTTTATGACAAATAAAAAATACAGATTAAGGGAAGTTTTTGTTTGTTATATAAATTAACCTGCTTTCAAACTTTTTTCTGACGTCATGTAGTATTGAAATCTCAAGGATTGGAATATATGAGTATGGGCTCCTTGTTCAACTAATTGATTGATGGACTTTTTTTTAAGTCACATTTAGAAGCTAAGCGCAGACTAAGGTGATTCATCAAGTAGTTTTTAAGCAAGTTTAAGATGGGAAGTCTATATCTGAGATGGAACCACTCCTTAAAGAACGTGTTAGGACTTTGATTCTCGACGGATTTCACATCAGCAAGGCTGTTTAAACATGTGTGCTATAGGTACCAGATAATTCTGTTGGAGCCACATCGACCCCGAGCTATCGACTATGACAGTCTAAAGTGGCCACTTTGATCAGAGATTGAGATAAGTCTATACTGAGTTAGTACATAAGCAATAACAAGAAGCTTCAACATGCGTGTTGAGAAGAAGAATGTTGCTTAGGTGAGATTGGAAAATACTTTTTATAATTCAATTGAACAATTTATATTAATTGTTCTTACTTGATCGGAGTTAATAGGAATAATAAGTTTCCATGGGTACATTCATTTAGTAAACATTAAAACTTGTCTATTTTTCTAAATTTGAGAAAAAAATTTCAAAGTGGTATAACATGGTTCATATAAGTTGGAATTATCCCAATAACAGGAAGAGAAATAAAAAGCACAAGGTGTAAAAGTATTACAGAACGAAGAAATAAAAGTAATAAAGCGGTACAAGGAAAAGCATAAACAAATGGTACAGAAAGAGAAAAATTGGGAAATTAAAAAGAAAATAAAACTAATAAATAAGAAAAAAAAAACAGATTGAAATAGAATCTAAAGAATAATCACAGGTTAACATTAAAACAAAAAATATATGTCATGTAAGACAAAGAATAAATTATAGTAGAAAATAATAGCAGAACATTTAAAGACCGATGAAAGAAAAATGCAAATAAAAAACTTGCAGCTGATTGAAATACCTCAAAAATAAAATATAAAACTCCAGCTCAACCATTAAATTTTCTTGTAATGTATGGAAAATTAATATATTGATTGATTTTATTTTAAAGATACTTCTTTTCTTTCTCGGAATAACTTGGTGCATTGAAGGAGCAGATATTGAATATCTTTCGTATTTTACTCGCGCTTGAAGAATATCAATGGAATAACGATATAATCAGATATACAAATGCATTAAAGAAATAAAAGTCTCCTTGGAGTTCTGAAAGAATTCGTCTGCTTTTGTGTTTAAGAGGAACTCTTCTACTGCAAATATACCACTTCCTTCTATTTCTGAATATTTATCTATCAATATATGTATTAATATCTACCTCTATATCTATATATTTATATCTGTCTGTCTATAGCTATATATTTATAACTGTCTGTCTATATATTTGTATATTAATATCTTTCTATCTATCTATACATGTTTTATATCTATATTTATCTCTCTCTCTCTTTTTCTCCTTTCCCCTCTCTTTCTATGTATAATTAACCTACGCAGATTTATTTTTTCGTTTGTTCACTTCTAGCAAATCATCTTAAATAAAGTAGAATTTGTCCGATAAAATTATATTTTTGCAATCTTGCTTTTTTTCTGTGGTAACCCTTGTTAATCATATTTTGGCTCTTAGTCTTATATCATAGTTTTATTGTATTTTATTTTCTTTTCAAATTTTTCCTTTAGATTTTTTTTTATAAAAATTCATGTATCTATCCAGAAAAGTAAAAACAATGACGTTGCAGCTACGTCTCTTTCTACATGTCTCAAACAACAAAGGACTGGAATAAAAACCCTCAACTACTGGCTCGAATAGGGATTTATTTCGTCTCTTGCCCGGCGTAGCTGCGGAACGGTAGATCTGTGGATCAAATAAACACTCCTGCCCAGGTCAACTGCTTGTCACCGAAAAAAAAGCTGGCGTGCGAAAAAAAACTATTTTAATCCTGGTATTTTGGTTAATACCTGAACTTGTAATTTGAACTTCAAAGTATTCATTTCTGATTTGCTATCTGTTTTTTGGATATCTTATAATCTGAGCTAATAAATGTTTCTAACTTGATTCAATTGACATTCGCGATTTCCCGTTTATTAATATTACTTAAGGGGACGGCGGAACATTAAAACTAATTTCCTAAATTGTTAGCTTAATTAGCTGAAAACTGATTCTATATATAAATGTGAGTATTACATTTCCCAATTTATATATAGATATATATACATACATTTTTAAAAACAGTTATAACCTGATTTTTTTAAAAAAATATATATTTTTTAAGCTTTTTTTTAAAAATACTCCTTTGCATTTGTTTTAAGATATGTACATAATTTTTGTTTCATATATAGATGAACTACAACAAATGTTTCTGTGCAGGGATTTTAAATTCAGAATAAATTTGATGAAAAAAATTATCTTTACTATATAAAATATTTCACTAATTATCACACATTCAAGGTATTCATGACAACACAAAATATGATCCGTTAAATATTTTAGAAAACTAATGCACAAGTTTGTGAATAATATCATCTTACATAAATTGTTAAAATTTCAAGAGATATGACGTAATTTGAAACGCAAGGGGCATTTTATGTAACAATGGAAACGAAAAATTTACGAAATAAGAAAAGTGCATTTTAAACTTTTATTTGAAAAAATAATTCTGTAGTTTTTTTAAATTAGAATGACAAAATTCTTGGACAGAATTGTTCTATGAAATATCCGGAATATTATTAATATAAAAAAAATCAAAAATGCAATTTTGAACAAAATTTGACATTGTGAAGGTCCACCATCTCCTTAATTACAAAATTGCTTTATTCCTTTTATAAAAATACTCGATTGAAAATTAAGAACATTTTCCCATTATATTGCGTTTCTCTAAAACTAATCAACATATTTTAAAGAAATGTGATAGGAATATACTTTTACTAAACAGAAAGAGACATATCGTTTTCAAAAGCCATTTCTTGTAGAACTGATTCAGTAAAATAAGTCGTACAGGGAATGTTTAATTTTTTTGTCGTGATATTGAACTCAAATTGCCTAATATGGGGTATTACCCCTTTCACATTCAGGCAAGTTCCCTAGAGTGACAACATACTGAAAAGGAAGCATTTGAGGAGTCTCCTTTGCAGTCTCTATCACCCATGCAGCAAAGAAGTTTTAAGTTCCAGAATAGTTCATAGAGAGAGATAGTCAGATGTGGTTGCTCTCTCAAGAGTGTTCCAGGCATTCTCATTCTGTAGATGGTTAAGATAAGGAGATCTTGCTCTGTCCAATTTAAGTGGTGATATTTCTAAATTTCAAGACAATCTTTGACCATTTATTTGGACAAGCATCCATTGTCAGGAAATCATGACCGAATGGGCTTCTGAAAAGTCAATCACAGGACTCCAAACTCTCCTCTTTGTAACTCGTAGCTGTCAGACAGCCTTTGTTATACTTACAGGAATGTGTGGACGTTCAACAAAGTACCTGCACAAACCATTATGTTGATCTACCCAAATTAGAGAGTAAGGACATCACTTTTCTAGGCTCTCTTCCCATGCAGATTCTCAACGAATCAGTGCCTAATCTGAATCTTAATCCATATGTACAAAACATGATTATCCAGTGAAGTCTAGTCATAGTCGTGTCCTGCGCTATTCCAAATATACTGCCTTGCATGCTTTAACGAGAGGAATCACTAAACAACATATTGTATGGAATTAACCCCCTATGATGAAGACTATGGACAACCAAAAATAAAATACGCAGACCATGATACTTGGCTGAAGGCTGGAACACGGAAATGCTGTGCTGAAATTGTCAAATAACGATTCTAAATCATCGTTGTGGATCTTAAAATGCCTTGTCTAGATCATGTCGATATATGCCTAGTGTCTTGAAACTATTTCTACTGTAGATGACACTGGGAAATACATGGAGCATTGTAAGTACCTGCACTAACAATTATTCATCTCATTCCACCATCCGTAGGATTGTTGTTACTCATATTACCTGTTTGAATAAAAACATACTCAAGCTTTGTGAAAAGCAAGGTTCCACTTTTTCTGATATCCTCTTTTTCTACGATTCCTCTTTTTTCTGATATCAGGCCTTTACTGCCATTGGTGGTCTCTCATTTGAGTAATGGTAGAGTTGGTCTCATTAGTAGTCTAGGTCATGAACACGTTACTGGTATTGTAACGTCATAGGTTCAAGTCCTTATACCACAGAAGATATTGCAGTGTAGAGGGCAAACGCATGCTATTTCTTTTGAGGCTCAAAGTCCTTCTGTTGGTCTAGGTGTGATAGTTTGGAGAAGCAGTTCCAGCTAACATATTTTCCTCGTCACTTGATAATGGTTCAAAATACGATGTCAGTCACCAACAACCTTCGTGTTGCGTCACAGTGCAATGTTAATGAACACTCATTCAATTGAGCATAATAGCTTTACCATTTCCCGTAATAGCTTTTTCCGAACAATAAGCATTATTGTTTTATTATTAACGCTATATATTATTCCGTTGGAGGAATTATTTGGTATTTCTCAAATACTTTATTGTGTTCTTCTTATTGACCTCTTGTGTCTAAAAATTACCTTATGATCACAAAATTTATTGATATAATTTTTTATTATTAAAATAATTCATTCATCCTGCTAATATTCAAGAATAGTTGATTAAATACATTTTGAAGTTCTGCAGTGTAAAATCATTGGGGAATTTAAACTGGACGAATATTTTTTTGCAGCAGTTTCAACATTTCGTCGCCTGATTCCTACGTGGAAATATATCATACAAAGCAATGGTTTAATATTTTCTGATACTATAGGTTATAAATTAATTAGATATTTAAATAAACGATTAGTGAGAGGATGAATCTGGATGAATTAGTGATTCTAAGAATCTTTGAAGGAAAAAAATCAGTTGTTTTGACATGAGATATCTTCCAGTTCTCTCTCAATGGGAAGACTTTTAGAGGCAAACAATAGAAAGTAAAGAATGAAGCTAAAAGCTTCAACTGACTTATATAAGAGGCTATCTTTGTCTTGAGTGAGTGAATAATGACGTCCCACTGTTCAGCTAGACGAGGGTTTTTGGCGACGGACCTTGTAATCTTGAACCAAGGTCAAGTAACAAAGGTGGCCACTGTGTGTTGTGTGTGTGAGCTGGCACCCCTCTCCTAACTATCACACAACAGCAACAGGAAAACGTATAAGCTCTTGAAAGATTTAACGTGCGTAGCACCCCTACACGGCGGACCTTTCGTTATATTGGGCTAAAACTCATGACATGCCAGCCACGATTCGATACCTTGACCACTGGGCTATCGCGTCCACTATCTTTGTCTTGAAACCTACCGTGAAATCAAAATTTGACAAATAAGATTTTTAAAAGACTCTTTGTAAAAAATGTTGGATGCGTATAATTATAAAAAAATGCATGCGGTTTATATGTAATGAATTGTATAATTAAGTTTTATTTTAAAGTAATCTTATATATAAATGACAAATTTATTATTATCATTATTATTTATAAAACTATATTTAAAAAGTAATTAAGATGGAAAAGGGTGTAAGTATAAAATTTTCATTTTCAATATATAATATTAAAAAAAAATTTATTGTGTACATTTATAGAAAAGTATCATTATTATTATTCTATTTCCACACACACACACACACCCACATTATGCTTATGGGTGTTCAGTACATAATTTTGGTATCAAAGAGAGAGAGACTTGTGGTAACTAAAATAAGAAATGTAGGTTTTACACGCAATATCAATTAAGAGTTTCGAAACGTAAGACATGACAAATGAAGTTCCCATTTATTTTATTTGCTTAACATTTAAAATAACCTTTTTTTTCAAAAAAAAAAAATAAATAAAGATTATCAGTCTTACTATATTTTTCAAAGATAATATGCAGCTATTTCATTAAAAAACTGGTTAAACAAGTTAACTTCTTATGGCACGGTAGGGAAAAATTTTCATTACGCCGTTACCCGTTACGCGATGACGTAAGGTAGGAATGTATTTTCCATTTCGTTGGAGTGAAGTTGGATTTTTTCGACGATTTTAAAACAGCCATCTTATTTTTATTTTTAAAATCAGACACAAAATAATAACAGAATCGGAAGGATCATTTATTTTGCCTGATACGGTATAATTTTTTTTTACAAAATAATATTTTCTATTTTTTACGATTTTTTCTAAAAAAAGTCAAAATTGATGCGTTTTTACGAAAATGACTTCTAAATCATTGCGTATAAATTTATTTTCAAGTTATGAAAACAATATTCTACATTAAATAAGTTCATGTCTGTCTCTTTTAGAACCAATAATTTAAAAAATAAAGTGCCCAAAACTTTTTTTTAAAAGAATTTTTAAAAAAATACTCAAAATTTTAATTAAACATTAAATAACTCCCTCATATATTAAGATAATTGCACGAAACTTTTTTTCATGTGTAGGCATTTATTATCCGTAATAAATGTGCAAATTAACATATCATTTGGTTTATCTATCTCATAAGT
>BMAO01015641.1:0-23985 GCA_019973975.1 Trichonephila clavata
CACGTGTCCGTCTCTCTCTTCTTACAAATCAGATTACAAAGTGATTTCATGGAATAAAGACGGTTAAAATAAAATTTCTTGATGTTCACTCGCAAAACCCGACATATATATATATATATTTTGATTTTGTCGTGTGTCGGAAACAAAAAACAGCAAAAATAAATTACAGAATAAATAATTAACATTAATAAATAAAATTGCTAATATCAAATACTTAATTACATTTTACATACTATATACTTGGGAATTATAATGAATAAAAAAAATGAAGGGTTATGAGGGAGAGTCCGAACTCCTCCCTGCCCTTGTGTGCGCCACTGACATTGGGTGGACCGCAACTACTTCAAAAAATTAAAAGTAGCCCGCACCCAGGATATGCCTGCCCATCCCTGGTATACAGCATACCTGAGACACCCTGTTAAGGACAATTGCAACAGTCAAACTCCCTCTTTCAAGGTCTGAACGCAGAATTTCTGAACATGTGGAATAAATTGTCACAAGAATTCATTAACTCCGCTATTTCTGGTATAAATTATGGTATGAGGCCTGTTTATCTGAAAGTGGGTCCCGTTATCAATTTTTTGTGTTATATTTCACAACTGCTGTTTCATACCTTCAGACTTTAATGAATGTTATGCACGATCACATATGTGTATTTTAACTATTGAATATTTAATTTTGCATTACATCGGCTCTATATAAATACCAAATATTATTAAAATTTGTCAAGTAGTTCTAGAGAAAAAAATAGACAAAATCTAAAAATTCTCTCACTTTTGAGCACCAGTGACCGAAATATATAAAAGAGGATGTTCAGTTAATTATAAAAGTTTTTCATAGCAAAAGAAATCTTACGCCAGCTAATTATTTTTCCTTTTAACTTCTTTTGTTAACTTCTGTTTAATAAAGCTCTGTCTCTCCAGATATAACTTATATTTTTCGTGTTATGATAGTAACAAAACTTTTTTTACTTTTTTTTGTAAATAATTTCTAAATGTTTGAAAGGATGAAGTTTCAGCTACTAATTAAAATGTTTGTTTTGAAAATTTGAGATTGCTAAGTATCTTAAATGGCTAGATCAAATCATTGATGTCGAAATAATAAGCTTTATTTTCTTTCATAGAATGGATTCCAGAACTTGAATTAAATTACATTTTATGTAACTCAGCGCTTCTCAAACTGTGGGGCATGCCCCTCTAAGAGGAGTGATAACTCTACCAGGGGGCACGCATGTAGAAAGACCGAAAAAAAAAGGATTATTTTAAAAAAATTATTAATTTTCAAAAGTAAACAAACGAAATACATTCTGACATAATAAGAAATAAACGCACTTATACATATATCATTACTGCACAAGGTATTTTATAATTAATTTAGCAATACTAAGTTAAGAACAAATTTAATAGTTACCATTTATCCCATGGGCTTGTCATATATAAATTATATACAAAAATGATTACATATCTTGATAATTTGTATGGTTTATAATTAATTCATTTTATGCCGATAAAAAGATACGCGATTTGCTCCTCATACTCTGAAATAAGTAAATCCTTCGCAAACCTTGTCAATGTCTTTTTATTGCATACCAAAAACCATCGGAATAATTTTTTTAATTATTCCGGAGATGAGAAAAGGTCGTACTTCCGAAAGACGTATGTATACGTTCGGGGTAACTGACGCTTTGGCTGAGCAAAACGTTTACTTACGCCGGTGGCTCTTAAAAAGTTAAAGGCGTATTGAAGCTTTAGTGTAAAAGTATAGTATTATTGAATTCAATACATTGTTATTGTGTGGGGGCGGTGAAAATTATATGATTGAATATATTGGGTCACAAATATTGGAAGTTTGAGAAGCACTGATGTAAATGTTTTCTTTTTGAAAAGTATTTGTGGGATACGTAATGATTAACTATTTAATTCTTAAGACATTGGAAATGACGCATTACATTATAATAGATTTAAAACATAACTATAATGTATAATTTTATTATTTATCATTAATCAATTGTTTAAATATATTTTCATTAATAGGTTTCTTATAAAATGGAATATTGTTCATTTATCGAATTTTTTGGCTAGTTTTTTTACTGCCGTGCATCATTAATAGTATTAATTACCGTATTTATTCGGGTCTAAGTTACCAGAGTTCTACTTACACACCTCAAATTTTCAACACGTTTTTGTGAAAATATAAATGGTTTATCAATATCAGATAGTTACAAAATTTTTAAAAAAATTAAATGAGAACTAATAAGTGAATAATTAATTTATTCTATAAGTAATAAAACCTGTTAAATATATATATACATATATATGAATCTGCAATTCCTCCAACCGTCTGAATATCATGTTTAGTTTTTCCGCTTTCGATTCTAAGCGACACTCGATTTTCAGTAGCATTTACTTTGGAAAAAAGGGTGGCTTAGATTCGAATAGACACTTTATATAATTTTATTGCATATACAAATATTATTATAGCCACTGGAATCTTAAAAAGTTAAAAGGTTATTAAAATCTCTTTCAAATATTTTGATCTTATTTCCTATTTACTTAAAAAATATCCACAGTCCTATAATTTACCACAAATTAAAACGTAGTGGCTACAAATAAATAAATTATTTAACTTTGTCTACAACTTATAAAATTTCAACTAGTATCCTATTTAACAAAATTTAATACTAATTACTACAAAATTTAATATTTTCGAGATTTTTAAGGATATAAACACAGATATATAAGAGAACATTTATTTTTAGAGAATTCAGAAAATATTTTTAAGATCGTTTTTATCGGTTCTAGAATAACGTGAAATAAATATTTTTTTTCTTTTCGTTTTCTATATTTCTCCATTTTGTAAAAAGGAAGTGTTATCTTCAGAAAAATGTTTTAACAGTTTTTCACAATTTTATTCATGTTTAAGAAATTCGTGATGTCATTTAGTATATCTTATGCGTTCCACTCACTATTTTCTATTATAATTCGAGTTATCTTTCGATTCTGGTTTCCAAAAGGAACGACATTTTATTTAGCTAGTAAATTAATTACATTTTTATTGTAGTTTGAAATTGTTTATTTGATGCTTTTATTTAGACACGATAAGTCATTGTGATAAGTGAAATGAGGTAAGAAAGTCAAAGATATATTTTCGAGGATAAGCCCCGTGATAAGATGCGTGAAATAAAAGCTTACTGGACATTTCAAGAGGAAAATTGACCCCCATTCGTTTGATAAGTAACTCAATATGTCAATAATATGTCAAATCTCTCTTATTGGATAGTACTTATATCATCAGACACGACAAAAAGAAGTTGCTCAATTACAAATAATAATTCTATGCACTTTCCTAACTCAAACTTGTCTTGAAATATATGAGTAATTTTTTTTGAGCTTAATATATTTTTGTGCCTGATCATATTCTCCGCAAGCAAAAATAATCGAAATAATTTAAAATTATAAGAACGTATGGAAATTTATTGCAATTGGATTTCAGAGTATGTAAACAGGCTTATTTTTCTACAGAATTTCACGACCCTTATGTGACTGGAATTCCATAGGTTCTATCTTATATATATATACAAGAATTGCAAATATATATATATATGTCAGGTTTGAAAAGATTAACTTTAAAATTAAGGGAGCAATAAATAAAAATAGAGCGAACTCTTTATCATCGCGTAAGGACTTGTGGGTAAGTAAGCCTATTTAAAGGTGGAGCGAGCGCTGACGAAGGCGAACGCGTACTGGAGAGAAGTAGCTGGTGAACTTCTGGTCGAAGTACCGTCTATTGTTCTATAGTGTTGGCGCCAAAGGGACGCCATGTTGGATTGGACGAAATAAATACGAGTTAATAATAGAAGATGTCTCATCATTTAACCCGCAGGCCCGGGCCTGATATATAATATATATATATATATATATATATATATATATATATATATAAGAATTGAAAATATATATTTTGATATCCATCTTCTTATTGTAATATTCTTACTGAAAAGATCGTTTGTAGTTGTGACATATAAGAAGTAAATCAAAAAGTTCAAAAATAGATAGATGTTTGTTTCCTTTCGCTCTAGTTTACAGAATGCTATTATGATCAATATTCGAAATACATTAGCTTTTTCAAACAGAAAGTGTAACACTTCGAAGAAACTTTTGCTTACTTAATAATGCAAGCTGAGAGATATTCGTTTGTAGTGTTCTTAAATTTAAAGAAAGAGAATATATTGATTTATAGATTGTATAAATGTATCTGGTAAAAAAAAAAAGATGAATAGTGTAAGGAGTAGAAGTATTAAACACAAGTATAGCCTCAGAACAAATGCATAAGAAACTTGTACCAAGATAATAACACACTAAATATCTTATTTCATACTTATCCGATTAGGCTATAATACACCAAAATAAAGCAACAATATTATTACATTACAGCAGAAAATATTTCAAGTATTTCAGGTTCAAATATTAGTTTCTAGTTCCGTGGAACAAGCATATAATTAACTGAGTCATGCGATTGCTATCCTTCAAATCTATTTCAACAAACACATAGTTTACCATTGAAATTACATATTTTTTCAAGAATTCTCGATTAATATTGAACCCAAATTATTTCCTTTGTTCCCTTTTTATCCCTTTAAAAAATGCTATTTTGGACTTGATTGTACTTGTGGAAGATACTAGAATATATATTATAGGTTCTGTTTGGGTTATCAAGATGGTTAGGGCAATGTGAGATCATACGGATTTTATTAGTCATTGAAATGTTTTGTGGATGGAAAAAAATGTGAAGGGATCCTGTTGTAACTTTCAGTTTTTTCTTCAGTGATAGAAAAGTAACAAATGAATAAAAAATTAGCAGCAAAATGAATTTTAGCCCTTTTATTGATTGTTCGCTGGTGATTTCTATATACTAATGAAAATATCGAGGGGGGGGGGACCTCTTAAGGTACTTGACTACTTGCGACAACTTTAAAAAAATGGAAATATGAAGATTTTTTATGGTTTTTAGATTTGTTTAGTACGCTTTAAGAAAAATATTCTAAAAATAAGAAGAAAAATATAAATTTATTATTACTTATATATTTGGGAAAAATTGGTTAAAATTTACAAAAAATAACATAAACGCGGTCCATTCTGCATCAAACGTTTATAAACAGAATTTCAATTTTTCAATTCTGATGTGTTGCTAGGTTATTCCTTTTTGAAATGACCTTCGGGATAAGAGATTTTAATTTTTACATAAACTAGAGCACCTTATCTTTGATATTACATGAAATTGATTAAAAGAGCAGTGGTTATATTCACATAAGGGAGTGTAAATTTTGTAATAAAGCATTGATTGATCAATCTGAAGATTAAAACACTTCCACTATTATACAGAACGTATACAAAAAAAATTTCAGTTAATTATTTTCAAAACTTTTTGAACAATCGCTGCCCCCATTTGAGTATTTAAAAAAACACATTTCGAGTAAAACGAGTTTTAAAGTATGACATCTTGCTTATAGTAATGGCATCTGCTTTTACCAAAACACATGTAGTTTTTGTTCTAGTGAACAGAAAGTTATAAACTAGGTACTTTTATAACGCTAATAAGATGACATAGGAAATAAAATCATAAAAAAATTCATCAATTTTGGCAAAATTCACAATTTTAGGGTATTTGGATACCTTAAGTGTGGCTTTTGAAGACCATGTACCCGGTTTCCTAATATGTACGTTAAAATTTAGAATTTTATACAGAACTGCACTAATAACAGAATGTATGTAATATGAACGTGTGTATCTCAGAGTGAGTGAGGAGAGAGAGTATGCAGAAATTAATTTATTTTAATAATTATAGTCCAATATATATAATTCAGCAAATGGTATACTATCCCTTGTGCTGAATTTCGAAAATGTAAAGAGTGCTTTCGTAATAATAATAAGATTTATTGTACTTGAATTTTTCTTATGCATAATGCATTGACAATTTCTGAAGAATTTTAACTCCTTTAAGGTCACGCATTCGAAAGTGACTAATTCACGTAAGAATATACAAACCAAATAGTTTAGAGTTTAAGAAAGATATTTAAATTAATATTTCTATATGGGTTTGTCGGCCTGGTGCTTAGTGGTAGCATGCCCACTTCCACCCCAGTTAGAGTCGACAGATTTTCTGGATGTGAAAATCATAGACACGCATGTCATGTGATTATGTAGCATGTAAAAGAACACTTGAGTATCAATTTGGCTCTGGTACTCTCGGCAAAATTATATCACGGCAATATATAGCATCAGACAAGAAGTTGAATTAAAATTAATTCAAGCGTCGAGATTTGGTATCTGGTTGCGACGGTCACCACTAGATGGGGACACCATGAAATGGCTCTCACATTTAAGGACTTGCCGTGCCTTCAAAGACTTAGTCACCAATATGCAGCCCATTAGGGGAAAAAATAAGAGCCAGATATACAGAGGAGAAAATGATTTAGCTCCGTTAAGTTTATTTTATTTTAATAATCCAAATTTTTTTTTCTCTGAGTCCCTTCTAATATAAATGTAACGTTTCACAAAAGATGTTTCTGAATTGTAATTTTTACAATGAAAAAATGCCTGTAAATATTCTATAGCTGACTTAAAACAACAAATAAAATGCTAGGGAAGAAACGAATTTCACGTACATGAATTCAAAATCCAGGATTTGCCTGCTTTCTCTCATATTTGGTTTTAATATACTCTTTTCCTTCAAATATAGTTTTTAATCTCTTGTAATATGCTTATATTCTGATGATATATAACAAATTTAAACATTAAGGTTGGAACAGAGATTCATTCTCTTCCTTTTTACATTTCTTAAAAAGTAAACTGCGTACTTTGGAATCATTCGACATAAGAGGATTATTATTTCCTACATTTTACGTGAATTACTTTTGCATTCAGTGAATTTGATCGAATTAAAAGTTATCTACGAGGACTGCTAAACAATAGAATCCAAGCTCTGAACATTTTTATAAAAAGATCAATACCCCCACATAAGTTATATATTATTAATTCACTTCCGTATACAAAACATCCTATAATGATATGCAGCTCATTTTTGTTTGAACAAATACATTATTTTAGCGCACAGATTACGTGTTTGCTCCATATTTCATTTATCATATTTTTGTTTTGTTTGTTTATTTGTTGAAAACTTTAAGATGATTACTGAAAGCTTCTGCTTTTTAAATAACAATGGAATATTTCTACGAATGGGATTTTTCTAAAAATGGAGAACATTAGGGGTATTGCGGATCACTTAAAGATTTTATTCACTGAAAGACAAAGCAAACAAATAATATATATATAATGATGACGGATTTAGTAAAGGATGACGTATTTGGGCGAATATTTTGATAGCGTGGCCGGTGTTGGTTTTTACAGGTAGACTTGGTCGAGGAATAGCTATGTCTTGAAAGAATACTGCTCCATTGTAGTTTTCATCTTTCGTTTATTGAACATCACCAAAAAAAAAAAAAAAAAAAAGTGCAATCACATTAAAATAATTTACGGAGTTTCACACACACAAAGCAGAAGCAACACTTAGCAGCGACGCGGACACATAGTCGACAAAACAGACAAAGCACAAGAGAGAGAGCAACCGATGGCTCCGAGCTTTTTATACTGGCGGTGAAGGCCGTACGACTCTTTTGTAACAGGAGTCGTGATTGGATGCGAATGCGCGCGAACAATTAGATTAAGATTAAGATTATAACTGTCTTGTACCAAAGGATTAGGAAATAATTTAACGGGGTAAAGATTTAGAAGAAGTCATTACATATATATATGAATTTTAAGTGAATTCCTACTTAGGTCAACAAAGAAAAATTTAATTTTAGTTACTTTTTATTAAATAGTTACTACTAATATAAATATGCATATACATATGACAGAATCACAATATTATGTGACAAAATAGAAAGCTATTTTCCTTGCAATTTTTAATTTTCCTTTCTGAATATGGTGTTAGACTATTTTTGTAAAACAGTAACAGTATGTGTTACTGTTTACTCATTAATCAAATTTAATTATTTTATTAAAATAGTATAGTAAAAATGAAATCACATTCTCAGAAATTAGGGGTGGGGTTCGAACCCACGATCTTTGGATTAGAAGTCCAACGCGCTATCCAACTGCAGGAAAACAACGAACGCTTTTCCTTTCTATAAATGGTGTTGGTCTATTATTTCCGTTAATTGCTATTTATTCATTTTTTAATTTAATTAATGAATAATATTTGCAAAAACTGTATTTACATCAAGTGTCATCCACTACAAGTTTAAAAAATGTATTTGAACTTAAATGGATGAAGAAAGTATTTTAATAACGATTGAAAATTTGAGTAAGATTTATAAATGTATACATATATATATATACTAGCTGTTACCCGCCCGCTTCGCTGGGTATTTCATGATGTTTTATAATTTTTTACTGCTTATATATATGTATAAATTATTGATATCTAAGTCCTAGCATTAAGAATTCGATTGTATTGAAAAATATAATTAGACCTGTAACTGTCACCTGTTTATAAATAAAAAGGGCAGAACTCATCTAATTTTTATTTTCTAAAAATCTCTAAAATTGAAGTATAGAATGATGTTTGCTCTTTCGTAACCCAAAAACCAAGTGGATTCCCGCAAAACCAATTTTCGCGGTGGATCTCTACTCCGTAAATTGAACATGCAAGCCAAATTTCAAGTCTAAATCAAACAGAAAAAAAAACAAAAGTTTTACTATCAATATCCCCGTAATCCCGTTGAGAGCCGTTTTCCAAAATAACCTCTCTTAGCGGATTTCAATTCAACAAAAGAAAAATGCAAACCAAATTTCATTATTATAGTCCTTGTAGCTCGAAAAAAGGATTTTTTTTTGTGTCAATACGTCCCAGTAACCCCTGCACCCCTCCGCAGAACTTGATTTACTTAAAATACATTCTTAGTGCATCCCTATTCAACAAAAGAAACATGCTTAAAAAATTTCAAGTATATGGGTCTAACAATTAAAAACAGGAATTTTTTTCTGTAACTCCTCTTGACACCTCGCAACCATCCTTGGGGTCAATTTTCGTTTTACTCTTTGTTAGAGGAATTATATTCCATGAAAGGAACATGCCTACCAATTTTCAAGCAGGATGATCAAATAGTTTAAAAATGGAAATATTTATCGATTACACCTCTTAATCTCCCGAAATTAAACTTGGTAGTTGATATTCGCAAAACCCATTTTGTAGCGGTTCTCTACGAAAGGAATTTGCTTATCAAATTTCAAGACTGTACGTCTAATAGTTTAAAAATGGGGATAATTATCTATAACGCCACTTCGGTGTCTGTTTTCAAAAAACCCATTTTGTAGGGGAATTGCACTCTATGAAAGGAATCTGCTTAGCAAAATTTGTGCGGCCAATAAATTAAAAATGCAAAAAAAAAATTATCAATAACGCCCTTTGAACCCCCGCAACGCCACCTAAGGGTCTATTTTCAGGAAACACATTTTGTAATGTATCTCTATCCTATGACAGGAATCTGCTCACCAAATTTCAAGACTGTGCGTCTAATAGTTTAAAAATAGAAATAATTACTTATATCTGCCCTTAACCCCCGCAACACCCCTTGGGGGTCAATTTTTTCAAAACCCGTTTTGTAACGGATATGTACTCCATGAAAGAAACATTCCTACCAATTTTCAAGCAGGTAGGTCAAGTAGTTTAAAAACGAAAATATTTATCTATTACGCCACTTAATCCCCCGCAACGCCACTTAGAGGTATGTTTTCACAAAACCTTCTTATAGCTGATCTCTACTCTATGAAAGAAATCTATTTATCAAATATAAAGACTGCGTCTAATAGTTTAAAAATGGAAATAATTATCTATAACGCCCCTTAAGTCCCGCAACGCCACTTGGGGGCAATTTTCATGAAACCCATTTTGTAGCGTATCTCTACCCTATGAAAGGAATCTGCTTACTAAGTTTCAAGACTGTACGTCTAGTAACTTAAAAATCGGAATTTATAGCGCCCCTTAAACCCCCGTCCGCCCCCGCAACACCCCTTGGGGTCAATTTTTTCAAAACCCATTTTGTAGCGGATATTTACTCCATGAAAGAAACCTACCTACCAATTTTCAAGCAGGTAGGTGAAGTAGTTTAAAAACGGATATATTTATCTATTACGCCCCTTAATCCCCCGCAACGCCACTTAGAAGTCTGTTTTCACAAAACCCGTTTTGTAACTGATCATTATTCTACGAAAGGAATCTATTTATATATATCAAATTTAAAGACTGTGCGTCAAATAGTTTAAAAATGAAAATAATTATCTATAACGCCCTCTAAGTCCCTGCAATGCCACTTGGGGGACGATTTTCACCAAACTCATTTTGTAGCGGATCTCTACTGTTTGAAAGGAATATGCTAACTCTCAATTTCAAAATTGTACATTGAGTAGTTTAAACATGGAAACAATTATTTATAACACCTCTTAACCC
Organism: Trichonephila clavata; assembly: GCA_019973975.1. NCBI lineage: Eukaryota > Metazoa > Arthropoda > Arachnida > Araneae > Nephilidae > Trichonephila > Trichonephila clavata. The sequence goes on from BMAO01015641.1 coordinate 10,510, forward strand.
CCGTAACGCCCCTTGCGTTTCGTATTTCGGAAAATCCGTTCTTAGCTGATGTCTACGTTATGAAAGGAACATGTCTACCAAATTTCAAGTATGTAGGTTGAATAGTTCCAGAGATATCGTGATTAGTCAGTCAGTCAGTCAGTCAGTCAGTCAGTCAATCAGTCAGTGAGTGAGTCGCTTTTCTCCTTTATATATATATATATATATATATATATATAGGGAGAAAATCAACTAATAGTAAGAATGAAAAAAGAGACTTTACCTCATTTAAAATCAGGCATGTTTTTGCTCAGAAGGATGGAAATTACTAGTAAGAAGGCACGGAAAAGAATTGAAAACGTACATTTTCCACTTGAAATGCCGCCAAAAAATTTTTACAGCTTTTTTTATAGTAAGCATTTTAAAACATGTCAATCAAAATAATTATATGCTTGATAATTTCAATGGTGGGGTTAGTTAGAAATATTAGCAATAGATGACACAGTAGGTGGTTTGACGAGACCTGGTGAAAAGCGGAAAACAGCAATCTGTGTTTGTGTGTTAAGCCTGAATGATTTTCCAAACGTCAAATAGTGAAACATTCTTGAATGTATGGTTTTAGTGTGCAATTAGTACACGATGCTACTTTTGTAATGCAATAAGTAAAACGTTTTGAACCGCACACGATACGCCAAGATGTGAGTCAGGCTGAGATAGAGCAGAGTTAGCTAGAGCTGGCTCTGCTCTATCTCGCCTGACTCTCCTCTTGGCTACCATAGCGTTAAGAGGATCATTGCTTCTAGATTCAAGACCCGTCTTCGTGAGATTGTTAAGAACACTGCGAATGGAAAGAGTTGGGGGTCTTTAATAGAGAGTCCAAATCCTTGAGACCTGCCAAGACCTGTGGGAGTCGCAAACTTCAGAGTCCAGACTGGACATGACTACCTTAGAAAGCCCCTTTTCAGACTTGGTTTGGCTGATTCTCCAACGTGCCCACTTTGTTCTAATGGTGATATGTGTGTGGAGACCACCTAGACTCTTGTCCTGGACTTACCGACGTAGTAGCTGTTAATGCTGCTAACAAATTCTCTATTTACGTGTGTATTTCGGAACTGTATTGGGCTGCCCGACATAGACTGATGTCGGTCATGCCTAAGTCTGGCGTAGGTTTTTAAAAAAAAGGTACGATTCTAAGTATCTTTACCATTATTATTCCAATTTCTAAATCAGGGGTCAGCAACCTTTCAGCTGCGGCGTGCCAAACCAACCTAACAAATGATTCAGCGTGTCACACAGTAGGGTATTTTTGAAACAATTCGATTCCCGCGATAATTGCATGTAGAGTTGGGGTATAGAGGTTGTGAAGGATGGTCCACCCCATCCATCAGTGTACGAGAGTTAGAAGGAAGGTTAGCTATAGTCGAAACAAAAATATTTTATTTACAAGTCTCAACAATCTAACAAACTTGAACTATCCAAGATTAGGAAATACTCTTTAATGAAAGCAAAATCGAGGAAGACGATACACGAGTTATATTTAATTATAAATGGGAAATCACTTACTTTAGGAAAGTCTTAGCTGTATACATTCCAAGTAATCTAGGATGCGTCTAAGTTGCTCTATTTCAAGCCGACGTTAATCCTGATTAAATATGTAATTGACAAGTCGTCAAACTTAAATATTAAGCAAATAATCTACGGAACACTCACGCCTAGCTTTTTGTTAATTTACGTTAATCGCTCACTGCTATCATTTAGTTTCAAACTTCTCTCTCCCTCGAAACTGAATGTTTAAATAAAAGCCTTGTTTTGTGTGCATCTGTCACATTTTCTTCTTCGAGAGAGAGTTTTCAACAGAATATTTAAAGAAAGAGTTTCCACAAGAGAATTCATAGGAGGTACGCGAATAGATCCATTACGAGGTCAATAATATATATATTTACGTTTTACTGTATATTAATTTTGCATCAATAAAATATATTTCCTTACATAAAAATAACACAAAATAAAACCATTTTTTCAATAAAAATAAAATTAAAATTGTACATATATTACGTATTTTTAAGCTTATTTATTAAAATAAGAAGTAGGGACATAAAGTACAAGTATTTCCTTTTATAATAGTTAAATAAAAAATTTTAATGCGAATCTAGAGCTTACACCTCTCTACTTTCATATCGCAAAATCAAGGGTATAATTTTTGACTTGCAATTTAACACAATTTTGAGCCTTTAGTCGCTAAACGATTTCTTTGCAGATTCGAATTTTTTTTCATATGATGAAAGATTTTCACTTATTGTTAGTTGCGTAGAACCAAACACGGAAAGCAGAGTAAATGCAATTTTCTCTTCAAACAATTAGATCGCCAAAGCAATCACAATGACAGTCAAGAAGTTACAAAATAACTGTAAAATTATCTTTAGAGCTAGTTTTCAAATTTTTTCTTAATTTCGCAAATGTTCATAATTCTGAAGATGTTTGTCAAAAAAAAAAGTCAATTACAATTTTATCAACTTCCATCCATTCAAATATTGACAGATTTGTAGAGTAGTTCCTAGAATACCACCAAAAATTGTATCCTGTGCCACATGTGGCACGCGTACCATAGGTTGCCGAACTCTGTTTTAGAATATCCAATCCTCGATTACCTTAAAGGGAATCTGAATGACCTCTTTTGTAAGACTCTGCTAAGAAACTCGTCATTCGCGTGCGCATTGTTTCCCACTCACTCCATTGATGCATCAAAGCGTGTACCAATATTGGAGATAGTAATTTTTTCAATTATAATTAATGCTGTCATAAAGTACTCAAGAATAATGTTAAAATGAAACAAGACTTATCATTTCTTTTTTTTCTGTGTGTTGCGCATACATATTCTGACAAAAAAAAAGAATTATTTTAGTTTCCCATGATTTTAGTACAACCACACATGTATTAGTTAATACTTTTTGAGCTCGTATTAATTAATTTTTCAGTTGAAAAATGTGTATGTCCAAAAATTAGAGTTTTATACTTCGTTATTAGGTAAAGATTTAAGAGAGAGCTATATTTACGCCACACTAAAAACTACACGAGGGCTATTGGCAACGGATCACGTAATTTTGAACCATGGTTAATTGACGTAGCAACTCCTGAGCTCTCTTAACTTCCACACCACACCAACGGGAGGACGTTTGAGTCTCAATATATTTAACATGTATCGCCCCCCCCTCTGCCAGGAGAGTCTTAAGCGGTACTAGACATAAACTCATGAGATGCCAATGACGAGTCTATGACCTTGACAAATGGCTAGCGTGTCCACAAACATTTAAGAACGTTAGTCGAAAAATTTAAAACTTATCCTTAAGTTATCCGACTACCCTAAAATTGTGAATTTTGCCAAAAATTGACAATTTTTTTATGATTTTATTTTATAGACTATCTTATTAGCTTTATGAAAATACGCGTTTATCATTTTTCGTTCGCTAGAACAAAAACTACAAGTGTTTTAATAAAAGCAGATGCCATTACTTTCAGCAAGATGTCACACTTTAGAACGCGTTTTACTCGAAATGGGATTTTTTGAAAATAATCAAACGTGGTCAGCGATTGTTAAAAAGATTTTGAAAATAATTAACTGAGATTTTTTGTGCAAGTTCTGTACAATAGCAGAAGTATTTTAACTTTCAGATTGATCAATCACTGTTTTTTTTTAAAGTAATTTCATATAGTAACTGAGATAAAGTGCTCTAGTTTTTGTAAAAACTAAAATATCTCTTATCGTGAAGGTCATTTCGACAATGAATAACATAGCAATACATCAGAATTGAAAAATTGTAAATTTGCTCATAAATCTTTGGTACAGAATGGACCGCGTTTATGTTATTTTTTTGTCAAATTTTACCCATTTTTTCCCATTTTAGTTATAATAATTTATTTTTCTCTTCTTAATTTTAGCATATTTTTCTTTAAATGTACTAAAAAAATCTAAAAATAACAAAAAAATCCACATATCTCCAATTTTTTAAAAAAAAGTTGTCGCAACCAGTCGAACCTTAAATGGTTCAATTAGGTCAATTTTTACATTACTCTACGATACCGATTTTCAAACTGGTTTTAATGTAGTTGTTTCATGTATGATATTGATCTATGAATGTAAATTGTATAACAAACAACAATTTTGTTGATGAGTGTTTTAGATAGCAATGAACTACAGAATCAAAATAAATCTTAAATTCACTCTAACTATATCGCATTAAAATTCAAACGTAAATTTAAATTTATTCTTCTAATTTCTTATTAAAAAAAACACATAAGCGCGCTTAGGCGGTGTATTGGGAGAAAGGAAAATGCATAAATAAGCAAATTTTTCTTCGAAATAAGTATATCTTTCGCAAGTATTGTCACGATCTTTTTATTGCATCCCAAAGCCTTCAGAAAACAACGCAAAGAAAAGTATCGCATTTCGATAGGATATATATATATACATCCGGGTAATTCAACGCACTGTTTGAGCGAGGCGTATATATACGTCAGTGGCTGTTAAAGGGTTAATGACTTATCTTCTATTCCCGCATAAAAATCACTTTATTTAAGTCTTCAGATAAAAGAAGGTCATTTTGAGCCCTCCACATGAACACTATGCGATATTTTAAATAACAAGTTTTAAGAAAGGAAACATTTATATTTTGCTGAGTTGAAGGTAAAAGAATTGATAATCCAAATACATAAGTAAAAATCCTAAAGTGATTTGGAAAATTTTGAATTAATTTTTTCCCAATATTCCGTTTCTATCATCTACTTTTGATTATTGAAAAATCTCAATTTCCTTCGGCACAAAATATTATTCAGATTATCCTTCTAAGAATCGATATCATCGATTTATTCTTAAAGCCCAATGGCATTTATGTACTACTTGAAAGACGAAATGATAAAAATGAAATAAGATCAAAGACACTAAATAAGAATATCTTAAAGTAGTTGCTTTTCCCCCTTTTTAACTTTTTCGCGTCCAAGCAATTTTGCGAAAGAGTGTTTTACAAACAGTTTCTGAGAGAAGTTAACTCTAACTTTGGAATAAAATCCTTTAAATAATTTAACGTTGGCAAATATACTTTTAAGAAGAATTTAAATAAATATTGATTAAATCAATTGACTTTTCTTTTTAGCTCTAATACTTACTAAAAATTTTTAAATTCAAAATGGAATTAACATTGTAAGATTTTCGTAATTTATTAAAATTTTTAAATTAAAATAAGGAAATGCATATATAAATAATACTAATGTTTGAAAAATAAATAAAAGATAAGCTATAACTAAAGAAAATATTTTATAAATCCGTGTAAATCTTTAAGGAAAATTAAAAATAACATCAATACACTAAATATCAATTTAACAACCTTACATAAATCTCAAGTAACGGGGTTAAAGTATGGTATATGTTTGGAATTATGTTTTTTTTTATAATGTACAGTTCCTACTTATAAGGAGAAAAAATATTTTATAAGGCATTTAAAGTTGATTTACTAAATGTAGTACAATAAACCATAGATGTTCTAAGACAAATAAAGTACGAAATGCCCTGAAGAATGAAACTTAAACAGCACAATTAATGTGCCTTAAAATCCGGAGAATTACATGCACCGCCGTATGACGCATACTTTCAAATGTGCAGTTTTTAATGTTTAGGTACATTCACCGCATAACCCTCACCCCGGTTTTACGAAGAAATCCGAAATATACGAGAAAATGTTCTTATGTTTTAAAATTTATTCGATATATTATTGCAAGATAAAGAAAAATCGAAATCTCTTAGAACCACATAACTCTTAGGTACATAAGGAATGCCATTTCTTTTAAATAAACAGTATTTAGAAGTACATAGAAGTATGATTTTTTCTCTATGATCATCCTTTTTTTTTATTTTTAAATCTTTCATTTTTATACCTGGCGTATACCATCTTTACTTAAATTTCAATTTTAGTTATTTTTTGTTAAAAGTGCGTGCTATACGCCAGATTTTACGGTAACTATAATTCTTATAAACATTTAATATACATTTTGTATTTCCATTTTGCTCTAAAAATAATTCTAAATTTTTGAAGCTAAAATATATTGTTTCTCTCTCATTATACACAAATTTATAATTGTAACACTTGTTTGAAACAATCCTTCTTTTTCAAAACGTCTTTTTTTCAATACACAAAACTTAATTTTCTTACTTTTAATAAAAATAAGACAGACAAACTCATAACTACTTCAACAGCCCAACTGTAATCATCCAGCATATATCTCCAAACAACTTTCAAATTTGGAATGCTAACGAGTGAACAGTAGTAGATTTTTAACGAGGGTCGTACAAAATTTGCCATTGGGCACTTCCCATGATTTCAGCTGCACCTGTTTATAAATCGATCTTCCCAGAGAATGGGGGTGCACACATAAGAGCTCCAATTTTCTCTGGATTTCCTCAACGTAAACTGCACATCTTATTAATCGTAAAAGCCCCCAATGAACATTGCGTGATAGGGCGAATTATTTGAATTCAAATTATTAGTAGTTTATGACAAGAGATTTCGAATTATGCGAAGAAACATAATTGTTTATTTATTAGTCTAATAATGTCTGCGAAATCGTAAGTAATTTATTTCAATATACAAGCATATAAAATAAACACAGAACATTATAAACCATATTTTAAAGAATTTTTCTGTAATTTTTTATATTGTTACTTATACATTTAATTAATGAATTCAGATGTGAAATCCATGAGACTTAAAAATCTGAAGTTAATAATATAGGATGCGTGTGGGGGTTCTACTAAAGATATATCAGTATATGAGATTTCGAAATATTTTATTGACTTTCAAACCATTCATCTAATACTTAGAGAAATAAAAAAAAAACATGATTTTACATGAAACCGATATTGGTTAATATTGGTGGCTAATAATTCTTATTTTCTTGACTGGTTATACTTGGGTTTATAACTATTTGTATATATATATACCAACCTAATATATATATCTATATTAGGCTGGAAAAAGAAATCCATTATTTTTACGTGAACTTCAAAACTTTATTGAACATGTTTCAGATTACCAATTTTGGTCAAATATGCACCATTTTGTTCTATAATATGTTGCCCTTTCAAAGGTAGTTTCATAATGCCTCTCTCATATAAGTATTGGTCCGTATTGGCGAAGACTCTGGTAATTGGTTTTCACAATCTTCTCTTGATGACAATTTCTTATCACAAATTAAGTTTTGAAATGCAAGAAAAACATAGTAATCACTTGGTGCTAGGTTCGGACTATATGGTGGATGCATCAAAATTTCCTTACCAAGCTCTCTGAGTTTCTGGGAGTTTCTATGGATGAGTGTGGCCTGGTGTTATCCTGATGGAACACAACACCTCTCTTTTTTGGCCAATTCTTGCCGTTTCTGGTCAATTGCTATCTAAAACGATCCAATTGTTGACAGTAGAGATCCAAATTTAGTGTTTTTCTTGCATTTAAAAACTTGCTTGGTGATAAGAAGTTGGCATCAAGAGAATATTGTGAAAACAGTTTACCAGAGTCGTTCGCCAATACAGACCAAGACTTATATGAGAGAGGCATTATGAAACTACCTTTAAAATGGCAACAGATTATAGAACAAAATGGTGCATATTTGACCAAAATTGGTAATCCGAAACATGTTAAATAAAGTTTTGAAGTTCACGTAAAAATAATGGATTTCTTTTTCCCCAACCTAATACATACATATATATATATGTAAAATACACACACATACACAATTGGATCACCATTTTATGCACCTCTATTTTGTGAACTATTTACTGGAACAAATAACATTTAACAAATGAAAGATGTCTCTCTATTTAAGGAATTTTCCATATTTTCTATAAAAAGAATTGTTTTTGTGATTTAGTGATTTCATTAAAGAGAGGCTCAGGTGTATATATTCGAATATATAGTAGTGATATAACAATAGAATCAACATGTAAGAATAAACCTTAAATACCCAATCATTAACAAATGCTCCATTACTTGAAATTGAATAGGGATTTGTTGTTGAAACTTAGTTATATTTATGATATGAAGATGACTCTACAAGCGTTGTCTAATGCCCATGAGTGGGAAGCTCATTAGTTTAGTAATCATATGTGAGCTTAGCCTTATATGCTCCGTGTTCTGTATATTACGTGATCGTAAAAGAGTTAAAAAGCCTGCCAAGATAGGATTGTTTAGATTATGTTATTATTATTATAATAACTACTATTATTACTGAATCAAGTAAAAGTATGGAAATTGTAACAATGCCGGGTAGGACAACGTTTTGATACCTAAAATAATAGAATATTTTGATTTTCAATATTATTAAATGTTTATCTTTGAAACTTCCTTTTATTACATCATGTAGAATATGTAAACACACATTGCTATAAAAATTAAATCACCAAGTAAATATTGTCAGAATAAAATGATGTTTTACATCCGTAAATACAATGTTGATTTATGTAAGTGATTATAAAATCAAAGCAAAATGATCCTTTATTGTAGAAAGCATTTCAAATGAATGTAAGTTTAGGCCACCTTAGTATGAATATATGATGAGATACGATCGGGCACTGTTGTATACAAGACCCAAATGATGTCCTGAAACATGTCATTCCACAATTGTTATAAACGAGCTTTTAATTCGATCTTCGATCGGGTGGTCAACTAAACGACTTGACCACCCAGTTTCTATCATCCCTATGATTGATTTGTAGTGTACTTTCGTAATATCGGATCATCATAAATCACCATTAATCATAATATCGGATCATCATAAATCACCATTAATCATCATATCGGATTCTTACTAACGGTGTAGATTCTTGATCCCTTGCATCTCATTGGTCGGAAGAAATGTCTTCTGGCATTTCTTCTGTCCTCCCAGAATTCCCTCTGACGAAGGGAATATATATATCCGAACATTTTATTTTGATTGTTATGTTGGAAATAAAGTTTATTTTTTATAATCCTGCCATTTTTACTTTACCACTCCAACACACATCCTCCTAAAATGGTGACCCGCGTTCTTTGAATGTAAAATTTTTAAAAAATTAACTTTAAATAATTTTTTTTAACGCTGCCTGTGCTTTCCATAAATATGGAGGATATTTCGGCTGTTAAAATTCCAGCTTTTGTTTCATCAGACCCCGCATTATGGTTCGGAATGCTCGAATCAACCTTCGAACTGGCAATTCCAAAGCCGATAACCGACGAACGCACTAAATATAATTATTGCGTAGCGCATTTGTCTCCCGATGCGGCAATGGCCGTTCGAGACGTAATTCTTTCACCTGGAAGCACAAATCCATATTCTAAATTGAAAGAGGAAGTCATTGCCCGATGCGGTGAAAGTAAAAGCCAGGAAATTCGCCGACTTTTAGCCGGAGAACAGCTAGGAGACAGAAAGCCATCGGAATTATTTCGTGTGATGCAGCGACGCTCAGAATCGCACAATGTGGCAGATTCACTTCTCTTGGAATTATTTCTACAGCAGTTACCGCCCAATGTTCAATCTATCCTTGCAAGTATTCAACCTCTCACAGCTCAAAAAGCTTCAGAAGTAGCTGATCGCATTTTAGAGGTAACACCTGCACAGGTAAGTGCTGCATCAAAATATTCTAGTGCCAATTCTGATAATTGTAGTGAATCGGAACTCCTCAAAGAGTTAAAATTTTTACGGCAGGAAGTGAAAGAACTTCGACGATCGAGAAGTTTTTCTAGAAATCGTTTCAATTCTCGCAATCGCGGGAAAAGCCCTAAGCCAACAGCATCAAATTTGTGTTGGTATCATTATAAATTTGCCGAAAAGGCAAGAAAATGTATTCAGCCCTGTTCTTTCCAGGGAAACTTGAACGGGCAGGAGTAGCGGCGACTTATGCCTTGCCTTCGACTTCCTGTCGCCTTTTCGTTCGCGATCGTAAATCTAACATTTGTTTTCTTGTTGATACCGGAAGCGATTGCTCAATCCTTCCCGCTAATAAAACTCAAAAACAATCTACTCCAGTGCAAACTTTTATTGCTGCGAACGGTACACCCATTCAAGTGTATGGCCGTAAATTAATGTCATTAGATTTAGGATTAAGAAGAAATTTTGTTTTTGCATTTTTTATTTGTAATGTGTCTAATGCTATTATTGATGCAGATTTCTTACATTATTTCAATATAAAACCTGACTTAAGAAATCGTAGTTTATTTGATACTTCTACAAAATTAAATTGTAATTGTATTGTTAGAAACTCTAATATTTTCTCTATTAAAACTCATGTTATTGATAATGATTTTTCTAAATTGTTGAATGATTTTCCAAATATTGTAAAACCACCTTGTGCAGACCAAACAGTTAAACATAATGTAGTTCACTATATTGATACTTTTGTACCACCTGTTTGCGCTAAACCACGTCGCATGGCTCCAGACAGGTTAAAAATTGCGAAAATGGAATTTCAGCACATGCTGGATTTAGGCCATATGCGCCCATCCAGCAGTAATTATTCTTCCCCATTGCATATGGTTCCTAAAAAGGAAAGCAATGATTGCCGCCCTGTTGGCGATTTTAGAGCACTAAATGCTCAAACTAAAAAGGATAAATATCCGATTCCTAGCATTCTCGATTTCACAAGTGAACTACATGGGGCAAAAATATTTTCTCACATTGATCTCGTTAAAGCTTTTCACCAAATACCGATTGCTTCCGAGGATATACATAAAACTGCTATTTGTACTCCATTTGGTCTCTTCGAAAGCACTCGGATGCAGTTTGGTTTGTGCAATGCGGCTAGTACTTTTCAAAGATTTATTGATGAAGTTACTCGTGGTTTAAAAGGTGTTTATGCATTTATTGATGATATTTTAATTGCATCTGAAAATATTCAAGAACATACTACTCATCTTCGTGCACTTTTTGAAAGACTTGATTATTATGGCTTAACAATTAAACCTTCAAAGTGTAATTTCGGAGTGGATAGTTTAAAATTTCTTGGATTTCAAGTTTCCAGCGAAGGTATTTCACCCCTTCCTGATCGAGTCGATGCTATTCAAAAGTTTCCCAGACCTAATACTATAACACAATTGCGCAGATTTTTAGGAATGTATAATTTTTATCGTAGATTCATTCCTAAAGCAGCCCACATTTTAGCACCCCTAATAAAATATTTAGAAGGTCACACAAACAAAAAGAAACGTTCTCGTGCATCTAAAAATCCTCAAACCCCTCTTGAATGGACTGAAGAAGCGGAAAATTCATTTATCGCTGCTAAGACAGCATTAGCTGATGCAACTCTTCTTAAGCATCCGATTCCTAGTGCTCCTTTAAGTGTTTGGACCGATGCGTCAAATTTCGCCATTGGCAGTTCCTTGATGCAGCTCTCTAACGGTAACTGGGAACCAATAGCATTTTTATCTTTAAAACTTTCTAAAACTCAACAAAATTGGTCTACTTATGATCGAGAACTTTTAGCTATATATACTTCAATTAAAAAGTTTAGACACATGCTTGAAGGCCGTGAATTTAGCATATATACTGATCAAAAACCTCTAACTTATGCTTTCAAGCAGAAACCAGAAAAATGTACCCCACGTCAACTCAGACATCTAGATTATATTTCACAATTTTCTACCGATATTCACTATGTAATCGGAACAGAAAACAAAGTTGCAGATGCATTATCTAGAATAGAAATTGATGCAATTATAAAACCACCCAGTTTAGATTACAAAAAGTTTGCTCAAACCCAACTTCAGGATAATGAAATTCAATCCTTCCTTCAACCAGATTCTTCTATTAACTAGAAAAACAATATTTTCCTCTTGAAGATGTTTCTTTGTATTGCGATAAATCACTAGAAACCCCTCGACCTTTCTCCCTAAAATTCTCAGACAAGTGGTATTTCAAAATTTGCATTTCCTATCTCATCCTGGAATTTCAGCTACTACTAATTTAATTTCTAAGCGTTTCTTTTGGCCAGGAATGAGGAAAGACATTAAAAACAGAGTTCGAGCTTGTGAAAAATGTCAGCGAGCGAAAGTATTCAGACATACCAAAGCTCCACTTAGCACATTTGCTCTACCCGATGCTCGATTTGCACATATTCATATTGATTATATTGGACCATATCCACCATCCAAAGGATATAAATATTGTCTTACTATCATAGATAGGTATTACCAGGTGGCCTGAAGTTATTCCTACCGAAAACATGTTGGCAGAAACCACTGCTCGTGCACTTTTAAATGGTTGGATTTCCCGTTTCGGCACACCTGTTACAATTACAACTGATCAAGGAACAAATTTTGAATCTTCTCTAATGAGAGAGCTTACAAACATGTTGGGCAGCCATAGAATCCATTCAGCTTCTTACCATCCCCAAAGTAATGGAATGATAGAACGATTCCACAGGCATCTCAAAAGTGCTATTATTGCCCATGAGGACACTGGTTGGTCCGATATTTTGCCTATCGTATTGTTAGGATTACGTTCAGCAATGAAAAACGATTTAAAAGCAACAAGCTCTCAACTAGTTTATGGTACTACTTTACGTTTACCATCTGATCTCATATCTACAGAATCTCTTCAGACGTCTGTGAACCCCACTTATGTTTCAAAATTAATAACTACGATGAGAAAACTTAGCCCAATATCCCCTGTTTCTCACAGTTGTACGAAAAGTTATGTACATCAATCATTAAATTCATGCACACACGTTTTTCTTAGAAATGACAAAATTCGACCCCCTTTAACCCCTCCTTATACTGGACCTCATTTGGTTAAAAGTAGATCCGATAAAAATTTTGTCATTGATATAAATAATAAAAATGTAACTGTCACTATAGACAGATGCAAGCCAGCTTTTGAATTTTCAGAAGACTTTAATTCACAAAAGGAATGTTCAGATTTCGCACCACCTCTCACTAAGCAACAAATTGAAGATAAAACTGTTGTTGATAAAAATACTAGAACCACACGTTCTGGTAGACATGTACATTTTCCTAAAAGATTGACTTACTAATTCAAATTTTTTCTTAGTATAATTTATATCTCTAATCGTATTGTGTATAAATAATTGTTTTGTGTGTGTGTGTGTGTGTGTGCAATTTATGTATTTTGCAGTGCTTTATTTTTGTATATATTTTTATGCCGTTCCCTTCGTCACTGGGGGATACTCTGTAGTGTACTTTCGTAATATCGGATCATCATAAATCACCATTAATCATAATATCGGATCATCATAAATCACCATTAATCATCATATCGGATTCTTACTAACGATGTAGATTCTTGATCCCTTGCATCTCATTGGTCGGAAGAAATGTCTTCTGGCATTTCTTCTGTCCTCCCAGAATTCTCTCTGACGAAGGGAATATATATATCCGAACATTTTATTTTGATTGTTGTGTTGGAAATAAAGTTTATTTTTTATAATCCTGCCATTTTTACTTTACCACTCCAACACACATCCTC
>BMAO01015642.1:0-30294 GCA_019973975.1 Trichonephila clavata
ATAATTACAGAATCTGAGAAATCACTTATTTCGCCACGATACGGTATAATTTTTTTTTACTACAAAATAACGAAATTTTGCATTTGTTTTACGATTTTTTCTAAAATGAGCGTATATTGTTGCATTTTTTATGAAAAAGTTTTTCAATCGTTCTGTACGAATTTCTTACCATCAGAATAAATCAAAAGTCTGTACTAAAAAAGTTCATACTTTGTTCTTTTAAATCAATGGATTTAAAATATAAAATACCAAAACCTTTTTTTTTTTGTGTATTTTCAAAAAATACTCAAAATTTCAACTAAACATTGAATAACTTCGTTATTTGTAAACATAATCTCAGGAAACTTTTCCCCCAAGTGTCAAATGTTGTTATCCATTTTTGTTCAAGAATTTAAAAAATTGCTTTGAAAGTACTTTTTTTTAAATTTTGTTTTCGTCTAATATACTTTTAACAAAAATCATTTAATAGTTTTTTCCTTATATTTTTTATTCAAAATTACTGTTATTTATTATCTATACGGGAGATTTTGAAGAGTATATTTTAAAACTAAACCGTCAAAAACATTTAAACTTTTTAAAAAATTCGCAAACTCTTTTTCAAACGTTTTCTTTTTAGCGTAATTGATGTCGAAAACCCGTTATCAAGCCAAGTGATGATTCATGCTTTAGATCTTTAGACAAGAAGTTGGCTACAATTACTGAAAATCACCAAATTTGGTGGTATGTATTTAATACTGTTTTGATACGTTGAATAGCAAAGTAACGAAGAATAATTATCAAAAGTAAACTTTGTTTCAACAACACAAACAATATACTCCGTTAGGATATGTTACCCTTTGTTGCGGTATCTCCATGAGTCAGTAACACCTCCAGATAGAGGTAATTGAGTTTACCAGGCTTTTACTGTTCATCTTACTACAATTGATCAAATTATGATCAACAATATGGATGGAGAGGATATGATTATCTTTTCTCTCAACTGCCAAACCTCCGGGCACATGCACGTGATCTTCTTGGTAATATTGTGCTATAAACACATTTTGACGCTATCAGAAACATGGCTTCGCAATGAGGAATTAGTTGAAATTGAAAATTATAAACGCATAATACAATATAGAGGACCAAGTATTAATCGTGGAAACGGGGTTGCCATCTATTAAAAAGTGCGCAATTAACAACATAAGCTTATTGGCAATCATGATGATTTTGTGAGAAGAAACTTACCCGGGACGTTAATAAACTAAATCTAATTTGGAGATATATGTGCCGTGAGATGCACTTTACCTAACGGTAAACCCATTGTTGTCTCCACAGTTTTCTCCAGAGTTTATATTTCTACCAATCAGAATGTTACTGACATCACAAAATATATCCACGAGACATTACTAACATATACAGAAGGTAGTTATAAACTACTGAGGAAAAAGTATCATGTACTTCCACTTATACTTGTGGCGATTTCAATATTGATTTCGATAAAACGAAGCATTGGGAACAGTCAATTTTTAAAATCAGGGCCTAATTTGGATTTTGTTTCTGCTAGAGCACTGGGGACGACTAGGTGATGCGAGATTTTCACGATTCGTAAATCACGTAACTACCGACGTTCACGTATCATACTTTACTCGCCACAAACCTCTTGTCACAGTTATTAATAATGGTGAGAGTATTAATGCAATAATTACGCAAAGTGATATTAGTAGAGAAATGAATCAATCTTCTTTACAATGTATTCATCTACTATGAGTAACATATACTTATGTAGCATTATTGACGTATATATAAATATATATATATATTATTTTACCAATTAATATGAAAATGTGAATAGAATAAAGATAATACATGCATGGTTCAGTATTATGAGATGCGTTATTTACCCTGTTCACCTACTATATAATCAAAACAATCGTACTTAAGGAGTAAACTCCAGTGGTACGTCGGAGCCGACACACGCAGTTTTTTTTTAAATTAATCAAAAAGAGAACTCACATTGGTATATATATATATATATATCATTTTATACACTTCTATGCAATTTAAATCCTGTTTTAAATAACGGAATAAAATTATATGAAATCTAAAAAGTCAAATTAATTTTTATTAATAAATACACTGGTGTCCAAAAGTTAAGCATAATTGATAATTATGTGAATAAAGAAGAAACTGTAAATCAGAATGGCCGGAAACGTGATATGCGAGTGTAAAATGGTTATAAACTAAGGAAGCAAATCAAAAGAATGACAATAATTAATTTTACTATCCGAAGTAGCAGTTTGAAAGAAAACTGAGCATAGCAAGGATTCACACTTTAAAGAAAACATTAAAGAAAATACTGATGCTGCAATTTAATAAGGCGTGTGGTCACCTCTCTGCCAGCCAGGCACGCTACACAGAGATTTACCATACTTGCTATGAGATGATGAAGGAATTGTGGGCTCAAACGGTTCCAAGCTTCTTGGAGAGCTCTCTTCAGTCCTGTAATGGAGCTTGGGGGTGCAAAAGGGCTGAAATTTGTCTCCCGAACATATCCCATACATGCTCGATAGGATTTTAATCAGGGGAGTTTGCAGGTCACGACATGCGCTGGATGTTTTCCGTTTCAAGGAATTCATCATTCAGCACCGCTCGGTGACATGGCGCATTATCATCCATGAATATGATGTCAGGACCTACAGCACCTCGAAACAAGCCAACATAAGGCTCAAGAACTTCGTCACTATATCTTTGAGCAGTCACAGACCCCGTGTCAAGGAAATGGAGGTCTGTGTGGCCGTCCATCATGATGCCTGCCCATACTATTACTCCCCTTGATAGGAAATGATGCCTTTCCGTTATGTTTCTTGGTTCAAAACGTGTTCCACGTTCTCTCCATATCGTTACCCGCCGAGAATCACTACTCAGTCTAAACCGGGACTCGTCACTGAACATCACATTGGCCCACTCTCCCACACTCCAATGTTGATGTTTCAAACTCCAGTTCAAACGAGCGCTTTTATGCGCAAACGTGAGGGGAATGCAAACTGCTGGTTTTCTGGCATACAGAGCAGCATGATTGAGTCTCCTGTAACATTTTATCTCGAAATTCGTATTCCTGTGGCGACTGTGAGCGCCGAACCTAGTGCTCTGGCAGTACTGCCCCTCTGACTTTGCGCACTTATTACCAGATATTGGTCTTAGCGAGGGATGTGACTCTTGGTTGACCTGATACTGGTTGTCGGGTAACATCTCCCGTTCTTTGAAACCTCTGCCACAGTTTTGAGATCACAGACTGGTCCACATTCATAATTCGAGACACTTCGGTTTGTGATCGTGAGGATTACAGAATTTCAACGATTCTTCCTTTCGTAAACATATCCAATCGGTGTATTTGTGACATCATTCACCTTGTTTGATGGTTAACAACGTTCCTTCTCACAGCAGTTGCATGAAACTGGTCTGAACTGCCTATGCTGCATGAATCAGTTTCTCCGCGTTTTGACATGCGCGGTGTTTCGCGTAGGACGTATTTGACTGAAACGTTTTGCATAAACCCAATGTTTTTCTTCATCCAATTAATATCCGCAAGAAAAATGGAATAATTTTACGAATATTTACTCCATGTTTTTCGCATTTTACTATTTATGCTTAACTTTTGGACACAAGTGTATGTTATAATGTAACCAATAATTTCAGTTAAATAAAAAAGGCTTATTTTTAATTGTATGAATAATATTTTAGAACTATACTTAGTTGCAAATTGTCTCATCTCTGCTTGAAACATATAAATAATGTGTAAATGCCAGCGAACTTTTTAAAGAATTAATTGATATAATTGAGCTATCAAATATTTCTTTATATGTTTTTATCTGTTAAACACTCTCAAAAAGTATTTACTTTTCGACTAATGTTAAATATCTAGCAATTTAAAAACCATTTATATTTTTATGCTGATTATGTTTGTTTTCCAGCTTATTTCATTCAAAAGTATTGCATAAACCAATATTTTATTGCATTGAAATAGTTTTAACGTATAATGTTTGCCATAGTGTTTAATTTAAGTTATTCTTAATTTTTCGCAATAAAAAATGCCTCTGATGTTTAGACATTTTTAAGTAATGAATGTGTCTTACTTTTCTTCTGAATATAAATGTGGTTTTCGTAATGCCACCGATGGCAGTGACAGATTTATGCCACGAAATTAATCATGGCAAAGCGCTAGATTGTACGCCTGTGGTTATCCGCAGCTTTGAGCACCCTTCGGGTGACAGTACGATTTGGCTCTAACTATTTTTTAATTTAGAGATAAAAACAAATTTCTCAACTATTGAAACCACTTTCTTTGAAAAGCATTTTGGATTCAATAGTAAAATATAACTTAATACTGTACTTTTTCCTCTCTGGAAGTTGTAAAAACAAACAATAATCCTTTTTTTCTTGAAAAAAAGAACTACAATAACTCCTTTTTTTTCTCTGTTGAACACATCTGTTCTATATTTTTTATCCTAGCATTGCTAAGCGTATTACTATATTCTGTAAAAGTGAGCCATCATCGTCATTAATCGTTAGAATTTTTCATGCAATTATTAGAATCGAATGATAGCAATACCTGTATTGATGAAGGAAATTATGTTTGTGGTAATTTATCACTTCTATCCGGAGAGAAGAAAGGTACGAAGAAAAACTTTCATTAGGCTATAAGACATACGTATATGCCAGTGCCTCGTAATTTATTAAAGTAATCATTCGATTCTAAAAACGAGTCAAACTGAATTAAATTGGATAATTTGCTCATAAATTAAAGATGAATTACAAGGTGTTCACGCAGAGAAACGAGAGATATTATCCAGGACTTAAGTTTTGCTTGCAAGATCTTCTAGGATCACGGAACTCAAAAGAAAATATTTACTTCCCAGACAGAATTTCAAGATACTGAAATCGAGAAAGAATTCGTTTATTTTCATTTCGCATCTTATTTTATAAGCATGACTATACTGAATTAATTCTATGTTCTTACTTTTGACAAATTGCTTGCCACTTGTTCTATTTTGTTTTTAAAGAGTTTTAATAAAGAAATCACTCAGCAAACTCTTTAAAACCCTTAAGGGATTAATACGGCTGCAATAAAAATATTAAGAGATATTTTTATTAAACCTATATACTATGACAATTTTCTACACATTTTCCTATGAACAAATTTGTTTTTCTTCACATAGATATACAGATATATCCCAACATCCTAACCAAAACCCACTCCCAATTGACCCCCCCCCCCTCAAGAGAAAAGTGCTCTCAGTCAAGAACTTTTATGAATACTAATAATATAAAAAAAATCTGCTTTCTAAATGGGGGCGTACCTGTTTTTCGTTATTGCATAATTAACACCCCCGTCACTTATTCATTATTTCAATTATTCTTACCACTACTCAGCCATAAATAACTTTAAAGTCCTTCTGAAAGATCGCTCTATTACCAGTCTCCAAATCCTCCTCGTTGGCTGCCTTACCGTTCCCTCATAAATAAACGAGTTCCTGCTACCTAATGACAGCGGCGATACCCATGACTGCGACAGCGTTCGCTCACGGAAAAGTTAACTAAGTATGGGCCTCGGCGGCATTAATTCGTCATTAATTTGGCCCTCCATTCCCTTCCAGATCGATCCCGGCCCTTCCACTTGTTTTAATGATCTCTTTTAAAGCTTTCGGATTCCTCATTAAGAAGCCAAAGTTAACGGAAGCGCGCGCCCATGGTCCACCCTCCTTTAGCAGCACGAGGAAGTGATTAGTGATCCCCTCCCACCCATTGTCAGGAAGTCGGTTGGAAATCTGATGGAATTCTGCACGGAAATTTGACTTAAGACCCTCCTTTGCAGTCAGATCCCGTTATTTTTGCTTCAGTGCAATCCAAAAAGAAATGTGGGATTTAATCGGATTTTAATTGCTGAGCTGAAAATGGTTAGGGAGGTTTTTATTCGGAAAACACTTAAGACGATAAGCACAACAACAGGACAACCGGTACTCAAAACAGCATTCTTCCAACTCCGTATCACTGAAAATGAAGGAAAGCCCTCCTGTTACACGGTAGTTTTCTGAGAAGCATTTCCAGGAAATCGAGAAAGATTCTTCATAACAATATAAACAGATTATGTATAATTAATAATTCATTGATTTAGAAATGTTAACTTAATTATGCTCAAAAAATTAAAACAATCGATATCTTTAGCAATAATGTTGTATTTATATTTTAATAAGAAGCATATTACTCTTAATTATAAAATATTTTTCTTCTGGTGTTTGCCCTATTTTTTTCCTATTTGTGTTGGATAAAATAGCACAAGTTTCGGATATACCACTTTTTTACTTTTTGGAATATACCAGTATTCTTATGTGAAAGCTACTTTTATCTTTTTTATAGATTGTTTTTCTGAAATTCATACAATTCATCACAATGAATCATTTAGAATAATCACAGACTTGCTCTAAAAATAATTTTTTTTCCTTTAATTTTTTTTATATGGTATACATTGTATGAATTCGAGTATTCATTGTTCACAGTTGCACATTTTTTAAATAAAATTCTTCAATCTTTTCAGCTATACTTGTATACAATCTTTTTATAAGAACTCGCTTGAATCCGGAGCAAGAGGATATATCTAAACAGTTAAAATATTTTTAAATGATTGTCCACATTTTAATAGTTTTACATATAATAGTCAGTATTTTTAAAGTACATTTGTTTCAAACGATGCATTCGAAAAGAATCATAAATTTGCTGCAAGGAGCAAATGAATAAATGCAAAGATCTCAAGAAATAGGCAGCGATGCCACGCGAAAATTATCCCCAAATCATGCGACTATTCTAAAAAAATAAAGTTATTTACTGAAGTACTAGCATCGTGTGGACTCCTTTATCCTTCCTAACAGCGAATCGATATATCCATAACTCAACAAATCACTGGAAATTCTTTGAAGAAATAGCCAGTCAAGTATCAATTACAGTGTTGTACATATGTAATTACGAAAGTGTTACAGGTAAAATATATCTTACAAGAATTCTCCTTTATATTATGTCTCATGTTTTCAATAGAATTAATTTCTGATGTGATCTAGGTTGAAATCATTCACTAAAATTGCCCAGCGTGTTCCTCAAATATATCACGAATGATTTTGGTGTGGAGATATGGTACATTATCATCCTTAATAATCCTACGATTGCTTACATACATGAAATCCATGAATGGCTGAAAAGAGTTTCCAGTAACTGAACTCCTGTCAGTTATTGGTTCAATTTGACTAGAGGCTCCTTCCATACCATGCAAATACAGCCTTAATTATTATGGAGACACCTTTAACTTGCATGGACCTTATTCACAACTTGCGCCTATTGGATAGGGGATTATACTCTACATTAAGACTCTACTTTTAGTTTGTATTAACCACATCCACGACTCATTTGATTTAGAAATGATTTACCAGTCATCTGTTGTTCAACTGATATGTTCACAAACACGGCAGAAGCTTTGCAGCCGATAACATACTGATAATACGAGCTCGTAAATGCACTCGAGCTGATCAGCACAGAAATTTGCTTTATTGGCTGTCACGAGCATGTTTGGTATCATAGTGTACCACCGTATCATATATGGTGGGAGGTAATTGCTGTAATTATGTTTTCTCAGTACACTGGGGAATATTAAATACTTACAATTTCCGAAATGGAATGACCCAAACGTTGAGTTAGAAATAGCAATATGTGTTCAGAGTTTTTTATTAATTCCCATATTTTTCGATCAGTATACCGTTAGAAAACCCTTTACATGAATCACACTTGAGAATAATTGGAAATTTTTAAAAGAAAGTACTCATTTAAACATTTCTCGTAAAATGTTACTGCAAACTATATGTTTACTTATTGCTATCTCCCACGACTTTTAATATTCATACATACATATTCATACATAACATTCATACATGCATAATATTCATAGATACATATTCATGCATAATATTCATAGATACATATTCATACATATCCATACATACATATTCATGCATATATATATATATATATATATATATATATATATATATGCATTATAATACAAAAATTGCTATTTTTGTGATGCCAGAATTATAAATTCGTTGTCTATTGATTGAAAAAGAGCAACCTGAAATAAATTAACCTTTTTATGAAAGTTATACATATTTTTTTTTTTACTTTAGAATTTATTTTCTGTCGTAAAACAAATCCAATCATTTAGCTTAAAAAAATTATACTCAAACTTAATTTCATTCACTATTTATTATAAATGAAAATTTTCTTTTTATTGTTAAATATTAAAATTCAGTATAGCATTAAATATTCATTTATTCTTGTCTAACATGGGGAATTTGAATTAAATCTCAATTATTCATTGAATAAAATGAGCGAGAAGAGTTTGAAAATGTTAATGGATTTCGTGTGACACAAAGGTGAAATATTCTGTGCATAGTTGCTTTAATTTTATTAATATAAACGGAGAAATCCAATGAATAATCAAGATACACTCTCGGAACCATTCAGTGCTACTTCTTATTTAACTCGATGACCAAGTTTCCTCTTTAAATTTTATAGATGCATAAAATTAAGGAGTCCATTTACGACAGAGAAACATCAAATTCTGTTTGTAATTTGATATCAGAATTCATTAGGAAAATCTCACATAATAATAGAGAAGATCGTTAGCTGTCCACATCTAGAGCATGCAACCGTAGTATTGAAGCGTGCCAAGCATCACGAAATAATGAAATTGTTTGGGCCATAAATTTGCTATCATTAAAGTTCCCATTGAATGTTTATTGCCAAGTAGTTGCTGACCATACTAAATTCTGTTAGCTGATTATTGTGTTGTTAGTTAGTATAGTGATGATGCGTTTTGAAATTAAAATTTGCAAACTATTTTTAGTAAAAATTTTAAGACATACCCGAAATTGGACTTGTTACACTTTTAAATCGGAGAGATTATTTATACTTCATCAAATAAACGGTATTATTGCTTGAGATATTGGATTTCTACAAATACCAGAAGGGAGAGGTACAGAAATCTCTTTTTATGTAAAGTAACTAAATGCCATCTATAGTAATATTATTATTCAATGTAAAAAAATCTTATGATGTATAATAATCTGATTAATGTTTTGTTATAAAAACAAACTATACTGATTTAACAACGTATTATTTTGTTAGATTTAGCATTACGAATTTGCATATAATTCTTATAATTTTAACTATATGTATACTCTGTCGTCTGTAACGCTCTTCAAAAAATCATTTATTTGAATAAAATTTATTTTTTATTTATGATTTGTACACGCACACACACACACACACACAACAATACATAATATATATATAATCAAAATTTCTTACAAGAAGAGATGAATTAACATATTAATACTTAAAAAATTATATATATATATATATATACTAGTTATCTTAGGTTTTATAACTATTTTGTGAAAATTTATGATTTATATAAAAATATATTAATTAAAATCAAAGTGTACTTTCTTCTTTTGTGATAATAAAATGATGCAAGAAACACAAAATTTTTATAGCCTAAAAGGGTCTGTACATTACTATTTAATTTTCTTGCCATATTTCTAGAGGAAACTCACATTAGATTTAATCCTTATGATTGGATTGAAACTAATGCGTTTAATGTCAGTTTTTACTTCATTTTCGAAGGTATTTGAAAATAACCTGAATTTTAATGTGATGATGACCAAATATTATACATTTTATCACACGAAATGAGTAATAATTGGTCTGCATTGAATCTAGAAAACACGGTGTATGAGGTAAAACTACTCAATCAAACCTCATATTTTTACAAGGGAGCTTCACGGAACGTGGCATTATTGGGATAGAGAATAACATCTAGCCTATTTGAGATACGGTAGACTACACGAAAACGCAGGTTAGAGTCTGTCTGAAAACAGTAGAAATAGGCATCGATGAACAGCTTAGGACACAGGCTTCCTTATGAGTTATATCTTGTACACTGCATACACAGTGAGCAAAATATTCTAGTGTTGAATTTCGTCGTGGATGGTGGTAGTTCAAATGGACGACTAGCATTATATCATGGCTTTACAATATAGTACATAACATAAATCGCATCTCTTTGTCAACCTGTTTCAAGAATAAAGATTTTTAACCATAAAAAGTCAGAAAACACAAATAGAG
The DNA here is from genome assembly GCA_019973975.1 of Trichonephila clavata. Taxonomy (NCBI): domain Eukaryota; kingdom Metazoa; phylum Arthropoda; class Arachnida; order Araneae; family Nephilidae; genus Trichonephila; species Trichonephila clavata. The sequence goes on from BMAO01015642.1 coordinate 10,207, forward strand.
ACTCGAAGATCCCTTTTATATATTATAAATTGTTGTGAAACTCAAAGTTCCAAACTTTTAGTGAAATAAAATGGTTCCAATTAGTTCTCTTTTCTTGTATTTCACATAGCTTTGAAGGATTCGGATATTTCTAGCATAGCTGGATTCTTCTGATCTTGTACTTTAATGGAAACATCATCTCCAAAGTAGGACATCGAAACTTGGTTTTATCGTTTCGACTTCTGTTTCCTTTTCTGAATTTTTGGAATTGTTGACAATATGCTCAATCTTCAGATGCATCATTTCCATTAATATGATTATACTACTGTTGTGTTCCATTAATTTGATATTACTACTGTATTGCCTTTGTCGATCAAAAAAACAATACCGTATAAGTTATAGATTACCTTGTTACTCTAATTTGTCTCTATTTTCTTTAGAAATGCCCTCATTTTACATACATTTACATACATTTTTGGCAAATGATTGCGTTGTTACCATAGAAATACCTAGCTCCCGTTAATTATTTTGTTGTGAGCAGTTATATAAATGAAAAGCAGTGGAGTAACGTACACTCCCGCATTGCTGGGGACCCAGGGACTCTAATGGGCACCCAGCACAAAAAAGTGTCAGCTGCTACACACACATCCAGATCTTTTCACTGTAAGTAACAAAAGTCTCGCGAGGGTATCTCTGATGTTCTGATACCCCAAAGCTCAAATATTAACATTGGTACGGGAAAGCATCCACACTAGATCCTACATACATGAAAAAAATGTTATAAAAATTAATGAATAGAAGTGTGTGTTTACATTTGACCATGACAGTTGACGAGTGAACATGCAACTATGAATCCATCTTGTAAGCAGATTTTTCAAGCCCATTGAGAAAATTTTGTCCGGGAATGCTTACAAAGATTATAATGGAGCCTCTGATATATGAGTGACGGCGCTCATCAATGTAATGGTAATATTTTTGACAACCATGGGCTTCCGTTTCTGCGTTTTCAACCTGAACCTGAATGGATGGACACTCTACACACATTAACTTACTTTCCCTGCCATTTGTTTTACCAACCTCAATACTAACGGAAATATCTATGTTGTCAACATCAGAGATATCCAATATTCTGATTATGTTTCATAAAATCAGCATGAATTGATGGAGATCGTAGAGAGTTAGTGACTTTCAACATTTCCATGTCGAGACGAACAATCTACGATGATAATCAAACGGTATGTGTAATAATATTCCATTATATATATATATATATATATATATATATATATATATATATATTCCAATAATTCGAAGCATACGCTCTGTCTGCAGAAAAGCTCTTGATATTTCAAACCACAGCAATACGTTTTGGTACACTCAGTATTTCGCAGTAAAATCTGGGGCTGGCCAGACTACAACACGCGATAATTCAAAGTTATCGTATGAAACTCTCGACAATTCGTACACTCACTATTATGTGGAGTCCTGTAGAAAACTTGTTGGAGCTTTCATGTTTTATGTTGTACTGTCTTTGCGTGTCTTTCATTTAACGTAGCTCTTTTGATGACAGTCTGCCATCACTTCTTTGTGTTCCCCGGTTACTCAAGCAAAAAGATACTTTTATCGCTTTCCTTCTTCGAGTGAACAATAGTCCGGCCGCACTTGTTGTCTGACGTCCATATCTTTCGTTAACACGTGGCACATGTGTTCAGAAAGTATGATCCGCTATTGTGAAGAAGAGATGCGTAGGATTTTGTATCTTGCGTCGGAGTCACATAACGATTTATGACTCATCTGTATGACTTATGGCATGCTGCGACAAATAGGGCATGATCCGGATTGATCCCTACTTTGAAGAATCAATGGTGTTGGGGAAACCTATAACAGCTTAAACAGATTTTTAAAGATAACATATTTTTTCATCAAAAAGATTATGTACAATATGTGTTCTTTTAATACAGGGCTTTAACCTTCTGTATAATATTTATACTGTATAATATTTATGCTGTATAATATGTACTTTTTAAAAATACTTTAGGATTATTTAATACAAATGTAGAACTGTTTTTATTATATAATTTCAAAATTTAAATGTGTTAGAAAAAAATTCTCTTCGTGTATTTTGGGAGTTTTTTCCTACCTTCTTGATGATTCGAACTTTTGATAATGTGAAATTTTTCATCAGTTCCTCCAACTTTGAATTATCGAGAGTGGACTGTACATACATATATATAATAGAATTGATTCTACAATAAACTCTAGAACATAATTGTATATAAATATTGTGTGTCTGGCATTTTAAAGATAAATAATTTAATTTTGTTACAAAATTACTGGTGCAAAATTCAGGTTTAAATTTGATTTTTCTCAATCTTACAAAAAAGTGGTTGTTGGACCCATCAAATTTCATAACCATCTGTTTCCAATTTTTACTAAAGCTCCAAGCAAATAATTAAATAATAAATGCTATCGGTGAAGGAATTTTCCTTTGAAGGTAGCAGTTAATTATGTATACCTTAAAAAGATTAAATTATGCATGTGATGCCTGTCAAGGTCTAATACGAAAAATTAAATAAAAAATGAATAGCATTTAATGAAGTTATAAAAATGTGGAAGTTTATTAATTTAAAAACGATTAATTAATTTCTTACATCAGCATTATTATATTCAAATATTTAATGAACACATGCATGTAAATCCAAAACATATTATAGTCATAGCTGTAGCGTTGAAAATGCTTCTGTTGATCTAAATTGAATTAATGAAAAATTTAAAACTATGATTTATCAAAGGGATAATTATATTTGAAAAACGAAAAAAATGTATACATAATGTATGTATGCATTTAAAAAAGGTTTTATTCACGAAATATTTCAACGGTGGTACATTTATTACAATTAATGAACTGTAGAAGTCATTTCTGATATACCCGGATGTCCCGTGTAACTTTTTCTTTTTCTAACTTAGGTTAAGCATACATTTCTATAACAGTTGTGGATTATTGAAGTACAGGTTCAATTCTATTCATTAAGTTTAGCGATATCTTTTTTGACAGTGTAAATTATATGCTTGAGACACAAGTTTTCAGGATATTTCTGAAACAAAATCATGTTTTTCTCTAAAGTATTTAAAATATAAGAGAAAATAATTACCCACCTGTATTGACTATTCACTGATTAAATTTACCTATCAGGTATTTAAAATATAAATGACTAAGTTCATTAAAACTTTTTTCCCTTTTTTCACATTGTATCAATACGCATGATGCAAAGCATATTCAATTAGTTTTAGCATTATTCCTCATTTCATTTTATAAACATGTTATCATTAAAGAAAAAAAATTTCTTCAACATTTTGATGGTTAGCCTCTAACAAAGGAAAATAATTCTGTAAATTTTGATATTATTCTTAATTTCAATTAAAAAGTTAAGAGTTAGTTAAAATTTCAATCAGCAAACTCTACGTTACCTGAATTTCTGAAGTTTTGATAACAACTCAGAACTTTGTTCGTATGAATTGATCTAAATTACAGGTTCTGTTACTACTAGCCCTCGTGATATCTTAGAAAATCATTATTTTGAATACACTACGCAATCATTTGGAAATTCAAGAACATTACATACTGTAAAGAAGCATAAGTAATAAACATATCAGTAACGCATACAATAATTTTTCAGTGAGTAAGGGGCTCGAGGGTTGAAAGTCCATTATTCTCATTCTCCAATACGCCGCAAAACACATTCTTTTGACTTTATCGTTTGACGGAACAAAAAACAGTAAGGAAAAATTTATTAAATAAATAATCAGTATTAATTAATAAAATTATCATTAACAGATAATTAAATTTTGCGTCTTTTATACATAGGATTATAGCCAATCGAAAACAAATCAAGGATGATGAGAGGAGGGTTCCGTACCCTTGTGTGTGCCACTGAGACATATAAAAAGTATTATAAATAATCATGTAAAAAACATTATGAAAAACGAGTAAATCGTAAATTATTACATAAGAGGTTAAAATTAAAAAAACACCTATTTCAAATTTATTTCAAAACATACTATTTACATAATATAATCCACTAAGTTTATAAATTAGGTAACACTGATCTTGCTGAGAGGATAAGTTATTTGTATGCAGCATCAAAACGTTACTGTTACATCTGGTGAATTCAGTGGTAGAATGAAGACGGGAACCTTTTTTTGTCTTTTATAAGGTTTTATTGCTGGACGACACGGACACGACACGAACATTAAACATATATGATTAAAACTTAGGTTGTATTATTAGGGCAACCACCCTTCAATTACAGATTACAACTGTACCAAATGGTAGCTCACCTGCCACTGAGCTCCTACACATAACAAAAACAAAAGTTTCGCGTTACAGAGCAGCGCCCTCTATACGACGCTTTTCAACACTCCCCACCTGTGAACTTTTAAGTTCACACAAACACATAATACAATAGCAAATTAAACAATAAAAAGTTCTAACACTAACTAAGCAATGTTACATTACAATTAAAATCAAGATATTTAGATACACACATACACAACAAATTACACATTCAATTACTTAATACAAAATACTAATCATTCTACAAAATATAAAAGCAAAGTATGTAAACATTCATTAAAAATTCACATTAACAAAGTGAAGAAAATTAATATATGATAAAATGATTAAATATATATATTACAGAAAATAACTCAATTAGTTACAAAATTCATAATAAATTAATAATTATACTTCAAGATTATACAGCAATTGAACTGGTCTTCTTATGGCATTATTTTTAGTTTTAACAAGACAAGAGCGAATCTTACCATCTCTTCCAGTATAAGTTCCAATAATCTTACCCATTGACCACAGATTCCTAGGGAAGCGGTCATCATGTATGAGTACAACATCATCAACCTTAAATTGACAAGTTACTTTAGAAGGAGGATCTTAGAGATAGCAAATAGTGTTTCCTCCAACGATTCCAAAACTGATTTAATAAATTTTGCTGATGTCTATATCTCTTAAGTAAAGAAAGTCTAGACCCAGTAAGGTCTTCTCTGGATACTCTTGTTACTGGAAGAGAAAGTAAACGCGTTTACCTATTAAGAAATGTGCAGGAGTTAGTGGTGAGGGCTCAGAAGGGTCATCATAGATATAAGTTATTGGCCTTGAATTTATCATGGCTTCGATTTCTATGAATACAGTTTCTAGCTCGTTAAAGAAAGACTAGAACGGCCAATTATTTTTCGTAATTAAGTTTTAATTGTTCTGAAATGCCTCTCCCAGAACCCTCCCCACCATGCTCCTTTTCTACAATATATTTCCACGTTATACCATGAGTTGAAAACAAATCTTGTACAGATGGATGTAGCATACATCTCCAAAATTTTTTTAATTCTAACTCAGCACGCTTGAAAGTTTTAGCGTTGTCTGAGTAAATTGTTGAACAGAGTCCACGTCGGGAAATGAATCTGCGGAAAGCAAGCAAAAATTGTTCTGTGCTCATTGAAGGAAGAAGTTCGAGATGCAAGGCTCGAGTGGTTGCACATATGAACAACAGCAGGTAGTGTTTCTTATCACTGTCTTTTATGAAAAAGGGACCTGCAAAGTCCAATCCTGAAATTGCAAATGGAGGTGATTCCAAAACTCGATCTGGTGGCAAAGGGGCGATTTCTTGGTTACCAGGACGTACTGTGTATTTTTTGCACAAGAAACACCTACTTAAAATAGATTTGACACATTGGCGTCCTTTTAAAATCCAAAACTTCTCTCTGACTTGGGCTAAAGTAGCCTCAACACCAGCATGAAGTAAATGTTTATGGGCATGTAGAATTACTAATTCACTGTACCTATCCTTGTTAGGTAGCAACAATGGGTGTTTTTCTCCGAAATCTAGATCAGAGAAATGAAGTCTTCCCTTTAGACGCAGAAGACCATGCATATCTAGCTCTGGGTTAAGCGAATAAATTTTAGATACCTTGTCTAGAGACTTTCCCTGAGAAAGATCTACAGTCTCTTTTGGAAAGTGTTTTCGTTGAATAGCTTTCACCCAATAGCGCTCGGCACTTGAGATTTCAGTTGAACTTAACGGGCCTTTTAATTTAATGGATTTTCTTTGAGTATTGTTGATAAATCTCATGACATACGCCGTGATTCGATGAACTCTCAATAAACTAATGAATCGGGTCAAATCCAACAAAGTCGAAGTTTCAATGTCTCGAATAGTAGCGGTAAGAGAATGAATGTCCTTAGATCTTTTTTCATTCACAACACTCTCCTCGTTGACATGTCTTTGCTTCCTCATCTCCTCTGGTTGGGTTTCATCCCAATCAAGTCCTGCAGTCCATATTTTTTGTAACATGATTGTCATCATCATCGTAAAGGGCTGAGACAATCCCATTGGATCGTAATCTCTCGCTACAGTCTGAAGAATAGTTCTCTTAGTAGCCTTTTGAGGAATACGATTGAATGAATTCTCTAAAAATTCACAATTTAATTTTATCTCGTCCATTTCTGGGGTCCAAACCATGCCCAAAATTTTTGACTCTTTAGTCAATCCCACATTGAAACCCTTTTCAATCCATAAAGAATTAAGTTCCGAGGAATTGGATCTTAATTTCCGTAGATCCATCCCAGCATTTAAGAAAATTTTAATTGCGTCTGTTGACAATCTATATGCATCTTTTATTGTGTCTGCGCCATAATACAAATCGTCTACATATAAAGATGAATCGAGCATTTTATAACCTTCCGGATTTGTATTTGCATATTTTTTTATATGATATTTTATCGTCATTGCTAAAATTGCTGGACTACAGCAGAGTCCGAATGGAAGACGTGTAAATCTTAAAATTTTATGTTCATCTTCACTTTTACCATACCAAAGAAATTTTAAATAATCCCTATCCTTTTCTGCGATACTTATCATTAAAAATGCTTTGGCAATATCTCCGTTAAAAGCAATTTCATATTTGTGAAATTTTAAAATTACGTCCAATACAAGAGGGGACAAATTAGGCCCAATATCTAGAAAATCATTAAGGGATTTTACGTTTTTAGATCGTGAAGAGCTCGCGTCATAAACAACTCTACAACTCGTAGTTTCATTTCGTTTAAGTATTTCTCTATGTGGCATAAAATACGACGAATCATATCCTTCATCTGAACATTCCTCAACTATACCCTCTTTAATTTGCTCTTCTATTACTCTTTTATACTGCTCAAAAATATCGGGATTTCTATTTAATCTATTCTTAAGATTTTCAAATCGCCTTAATGCAACTGCGAAATTATTTTCTAACTGACCCATTTCCGCCTTCCATAGCAAGCCAACAGAATATCTATTATTTTCAAATTGTATTTGCCTTTCGAAACCCTGAATTATCTCCCTTTCCTCCTTAGAAACAGTTTGGTTGTCAGTAATTCCCATCAAATCTAAACTCCACAAGGATCTTAAAGAGTCCTTCACGCAAGAAGAAAAATTTATAATTGCACTGTTTTGAGTTTCGAATTCTCCCTCCCGTGTGTAGGGGGGATCTTGTAACCCTGCCGGTACCCAACCAAAACGAGTTGAAATCGCATAAATTTCTTTCCCTATTCTGACCTTTTCACCTCTTACTATTTGCCAATAGTGATCCACCCCAATGAGAATTCCCACTGTGGTCTCGGACAACCCCGCAATGTGTAACCCTAACTTGTTCATAGCCTTTAGTGTCAACCGCGAAGGGGCAGTGACCTCTGCCGCCGTTATAACTTCAGTAACGAGGCAGCTAACTTTTATTTTATTTGTTTGCTTCATATCCGAAATAAACAGCTCGACAACGGAGTATGTTTTGGGTGTGGCATGAGTCATTCCGAAGGAAAAAACAGAAAGTATTTCTTCTCCTACAATTTTTAAGTTTAATTTTTTCACTAAACTAACATGTATAAAACTTCGCGTAGCACCACAATCTAGAATTAAATTAGTTAACTCAATTTTTCCTCATGAAAAGCTAGTACGGAACATGTTTGTAATAAAGGATCTTTTTTACATAAAGATTTATTTTGAATAATAGAAAGAGAATGCTCATCCGGAGAGTTAATTGGTTCTTTTACGAAATTACTTTGCGGGTTTTCAATATTTTGATTGACAATTTGATTTGAAGCTGTTCGCTTGTTGTTTTGATTTAATCTATTAGTACATATTGATTCATGATGCGATTTAAGTCCGCATTTTAGACAATTACTTTTATTTTTACAATTTTTACTAATATGATACTTCCGGAAACAAATATAACAACGATTTTCGTTACGTAATTTATATAATTTTTCTTTTACACTCTTATAACAAGAAAATGAACAATGGCATTGATTACAAAAGATGCACACACGATTGTCAACAGTATTGAAACTCGCAGCCGTGGGTACATTTCTAGACATTTTTCTATTTTCATATTTTGCCTGTTCGAAACGTGGAGACCATGTATTTGTTTTCTCTTGTGTCAAAGAACTAGCCGCTTCACGACATTCTATTTCGGTTTTAATGAAATTCAATAAATCTGTCACGCTTATGTCTTCTTTTGAATTTTTCCTTCTATTAAATTCCAGAACAAATTCTTCTGGAATAGATTTTAATAAAATTGGTATTAATAATTGACCAAATGATCCTTTTGTAACTCCCTGAGAATCCAGGTTTCGAACAGCAATTTCTATTTCATCGTATAAATTTCTTAAAGCTTTAACATTATTTGAATTCTTTACCGATTCTAGTTTTAACAATTTATTCATGAATTGACTAATTATAATGTCTTTTTTTCCAAATCTTTCTTTTAAAGCTTTTATGCTCTCATCATAATTCCTTTCATTTAATTCTAGTGAAGCTACAACATTGTGTGCTTGACCTATAAGTAATGTTTTTAAATACGCAAATTTTTCTACTTTACTTAAGCTTTCATTTTTATCTATCGTACTTTCATAACTATTCCAAAATTCTGTAAATTTTGTTGGGTCACCTGAATATTTTTCTAATACTAGTTTGGGAAGTTTTACTGAACTGTGAGCACTTTGCAGGTTAATCCTGCTTTCATTAGGAATTTTATTGAAAGATTCTGTTCTTTCTCCTTTTCCTAACACTCGTGCTATTCTTTTCACAGCTCGAGAACATTTTTCCTGATATTCCTCTGAGTTCGTTACATCCGTTTCTAAAGACTCTAATTCTATTAATGAATGAATTGAGTCATCAATTTCTTTTAAATTACTTTTCTTTTCTAATAATAATTCCTTCAAATCACATAATTCATCCCTGTCATCATTCGTTTCTAAATTATCTTCAACTTTCTTAATTAGCTTAGTAGTTAATGTTCTCAGCGCAGTTCGCTTACGTTTTAATCTATCTAATTGTTCCTCCATTATTTCGTGTCAATATAAATGTACCCAAGACTGCAATTATTACTATCAAATCTTCAAATTTAAAATCAAATATTTTAAACTCTTACCTCAACCCTGGGCACAGTTTAGATGTCGTAGAACCTTGACGGCCGATGCGCCACTATTACGTCTGGTGAATTCAGTGGTAGAATGAAGACGACCTTTTTTTGTCTTTTATAAGGTTTTATTGCTGGACGACACGGACACGACACGAACATTAAACATATATGATTAAAACTTAGGTTGTATTATTAGGGCAACCACCCTTCAATTACAGATTACAACTGTACCAAATGGTAGCTCACCTGCCACTGAGCTCCTACACATAACAAAAACAAAAGTTTCGCGTTACAGAGCAGCGCCCTCTATACGACGCTTTTTATGCAGCATCAAAACGTTACATAAGGAAGAGAAATAATTTTGTACATTCAAATAATTACAAATGATATGTTATTATTCAAAATAGTTTATTTGCATAATTTTAGGGGGGGGGGAATACTGTAATAAGCAGATTTGATTTACTTAAATGTTTGAAGAATTTTACGTTTCAGATTAATAGGAAATTAATTAAGGTATTTAAAAAAACAGAGACATAATTTTTTAACACGTTCATGAAACAAATGACGTTATCTTCAGCAAGAGAACGAGTGGGGTTAAATGATAATCAAAATCCAAGAGAATTGTTCTAGAAATGCGAAAAACCAATGAATGAGGCATAATTAATTATTCAGATTTATCGTTAATAAGGAAATATGGAAAAGTAAAAAAATGTGAAGGAAGAAGGGCAATTAGTGGTGATTTATACACTGAGAATTAAATATATTGAATTAAAATGGTTCAGACTTTCAGATTTGAGTATTCTTTATTATTTCGTTTTCTTTGTTTAGAAAATGTGCTGCCAAGAAATGTTTTTTTTATTTTCGTTTTCAAATTTTGTCTTTATTTATACGAATGAAATCTCAATTGTCTCATTTTTATTGAATATAAGATGTGAAGCTAAGTTTGAATGTGATTTAAGTAATGTGTGAGGTAGTTTTATTCGAAGAATATTAAGTTGCTGTGTGGATAACAAGGAATGTGAATAATTATATTTTCAATCAATTTGAAAAAGCGTTAATTAGAAAGACTATGATTTATGCTGCTAAGATTTCATTTCAAAGAATTACTCTTAATTGTAATTGTATTAATTTGAAATTTATTTTAGTTCATACTTTTCTTTTTTCTCAGTACAGAGCAAAATAAAATGTAATGAAACAAAACACACACATATGAATTAAATCTTTACTCCTCATCGGTTAAGAAACAACTTATCATTTATTTATTTATATTGCAGTAAGAAAATTTGAAATACGATTTTTAAAGAAGAGTTTCGAAAAATAGTGCCATCTTGGAATATCTCTCTTGTAAAATGTTTCAAAAAATGACAGTTTTGTCTTTTATAATAAAGGTACATGGTTATCGAGGAAAACCAAATTAATACTGTAATACGCTATAGATGAGATTGAGTGAGAAGCTGCGTAAGTTGGGATATAATTTCTCATGTAAATATATATAAATATAACTTTTAGTTGGGCCGGATAAGAAAATATTAATTTCTGAAAAAATGTTCAATCAAATCTTAGGTAACCCAAATACAAAAACACAAACCAAAGTTATTTTGTTGTTGATGGTTTCTAAAATTTAACAAAGTAGTCTGCCGGCTCAAAGTTTATTTTTTTTCTCCGGCTTAATTTCTTCGAGCCATACTAATACTTTTTTATTCCCTGTTTTGTTGAAAAAATATGCTCTGCGTTGGAGACTATATTTTCTATAATTTGTAACCTTCTTCAATTAAACTGACGCCTTATATCAAATTCCCAACCATCATTATATTTCTGACTAAACTGGGTCTAAGGACTCAAGCTCTTTAATGTCTCGCTCTTTCTCATGCATTTCTATGAGCTCATCAATTGTCAGCTACTTATTGTGGCAATCCGGCATTTCTTGAAAGACATAACTATCCAGTTCTAGATTTATTTGCCTGGCAAAATCGACAATTTCTTCAATTAAATTACAAATGTCATTAAGCTCTAGGACTGTCCTTCTGAGTTTCATGGAAAACTAAAAATAAAAGAATTGACGAGATTTTAAAATTGCGTAAGTCAGGGGACCGTAAGTTGAGGTATTAAAAAGTATTTTATCTTACATTTGTAGAATTGATTCTGATTTCTTTGTACGGTTTTTTTGTAATTAAATGTAATTAGTTAATCTTTATAGTTATAAGATTTATGTATTTTTAAATACTGATTTTGTTTTCAATTCATGTTATTCCTAGGGATTTAAAATAGTGTTGAAGCCTGTATATTGTCTTTTTAAATTTACTTATGAATGCATTATTAGCATGTGTTTTGTTTGCCATTTGATTCCCCCTTAACGTAAAATTGTAAATCATGTAAAACATTGATGCTGAATGATAAACTATTAAAACATGTATTAATGTATTTTTACATAAAATTAGAAGTAAATAAAGGCGAGAATTTAGAAAACCCTTAGTACAAATAGTTGTTTCAAAAAATATTTACAAAAATAAATATTACACTGAAATAAAAATTGTAAAAAATAAATTTTACAATATAAGTAAATCTGACAAAAAAATGGAAAAAATTTTTGGGCAGAAAAGTAATATAATTTTACTTATAAATGAATGCTTGCGTTTGAATTTTATTCAAACACTTAATTTCTTTAATGTTATTTTTTAACTGAAATAGCAATTATTGATTTAATTCCACTATGGAAACTAATCAAAATAAGAGCTACATTTTATAGCCCAATTTTGGTATTTTCTTTTTAGAGAAAAAACTGAAGAACATTTAGTTTGATAAACACATCATGATAGTCTAGGACTTCCAGAAAATTTCAACAACACTGAAAATTTTTGGATCTGAAGTTGACATTTTCTCTACTTTCAAAATTCGGATTTATTTTCACTACTCGTTATACGCTTGTTTATATCACACTTAAGCTTGTCTTTTCTCCATAAATAAATATTTTTTGGAGAATTAGTTTTCCATTCCCCTTCGTATTCGAGATTTCTCACAGAAATTCATGATTTTTTTTCTACCTACTTTCCCTCAGAACCGTCTACGCCTCTCTACTTAATGATGCGTTATCACGTGATCTTCCAGTCAATAAACTTTAATGTTTTTTAAAAAGCCATTAAAATGGCATCCGACACGTCGCGTGAGCTCTACCGTTAGCACTGAAAACGTACCTAGGTGCGTTTAACGTACGTGCAGATGATTTGTGTGTATGTGTATGCTCTTTTCTGTAAGATTAGAATCTCATTTATCCCAATGGAGATCATTCAAAGAGCTCAAATGAAAAGAAATCACATTATAGTATGAATTGTTTATTATTCTCTATGAATATCAATGTCGTTCGTAATTGCTTCGAATGTTATGTTTCAGTTCTATATAATTGGGTAACTGCAGTTGGTATCATTAAGAGCAGCCAACTCTAATGTTTAGAAGCTTAAATTAGTTCAAAGAATGTATTGAATTGCTTATTCCTATCAATACAACTTATATGGTTATTTATACAGGTTGTTGTGTTCCTCTAAAAGTATAATGTATCCGATATCATTTTCCGTACAATAGTAAAACAGATAGAGAGTATGTGTGCGTGCATTTTTAAATATTTAAGTTCATTCACTTCTAATTTTGTTTTATTTATTTCAACAACAAAAAAATACTGGCTTTAAAAATTTTAAGGAAATACAAATAAAAAGAGTAGAAAATAAATCTATAACAAAGATTCTCCTATCCTAAATATTTTTTTTTCTTTTTAGTTGTGTGATTGCACTGAAATTTTCTACATTGATTCATTTTTTCTCCTAAAATTATTTAGTAATGACATATTGTTATATATCTTAAAAAGAAGCACAGGCAATGTGTCAAATTTTCTTGCTCTATTTTAGCGCGAATACATATTTTTTTTAAAAAATTGGTTTAGTTTCAATTAAATTCATATTGTAACTAGCCAAGAGCTATTTTGCCAAAAATCTCATAATATTTTAAAATTCGCTTAAGTGATAATAGTACACACATCTATGGATTTATTTCTCACTCCCCTTATCTTCACAACAACTCGACAAAATTTTATTTTTATATATGTACGTCAAAAATGATATTCTATTTAAAAATTTCCCTTATATAAGAGATCTATAGAGTTGGTTCGATTTCTTTAGGTTAACCAATGGTTTATTATATTCTAATCAAAAACCATGAAAACTAAAAACTAAGGAGTCCTTTCTATTTAAATAAATATATTGTAAAATCTCAACTTAGGATATAAAAATAAGCTATAGGGTAATAAGCACATGTACGTCAAACCAATATATAAACATATGCTTATTTAAATGTTGCATTACACTTGTAAATCTTTGGCTTTAGTTTTTTATAAACCGTGTGTTATTTTTTACAAACTTTTTCTTCCGCTATTACATATATATTTTCTTTTGAAAGGGAAGGTTGGGGTCCAAGAATACAAACAAAACATACTTCATGGCTCTATGTCGGTGACAGCTATTGAAAACAATATAGTGTAACATTTTCGTCAATTGACTTTAAATATATATAGAAAGAGACATTGGATTGTTGTTCTTGATTTTCGGTTTTGGAATTTTGCATTTTATTTTACGTTGGATTTTTTTTGACCACATCATTTCTTATATTTATTATTATTATTATATATATATATAATATATATATATATATATATATATATATATATAATTCAAAAATATACACAAAATAGTTATAAACCTAAGACAACTATAGTCATGATAGTATAAAGTCTTAGCCACAATAGTACTATAGCAAACTCCTGGTCTTAGGAACCAGGATTGCAGGTTTAAACAAAGTTTTTCGGCCAGCCATCCTTCACCTGTATTTGCCAATACTCTGGGACATAGGAAAAGTAAGAAATGTATAGAGAAGCTTAACTATTATTACAAATATAACCGTAACCTATTAATATAAAACGATAATATTATAGCCTATAATAATTATTAGAGTATGTTAAAATCAAAGCTAAAACAATTATATATATACAGTGGTGACCAAAATTGGGGACTTTTTAAAATTGTTATATTTTTTTAAGTTTGTACGCTTATAGAAAAATGTTACGTTGCATAAAATGCAGTCTTTTATATCAGTTTAAAGAAAACTTCATACTAAATCCAATAAAAAAAAATAAAAAATTCAAATATTTGCAACGCAAAAAAGTTATGCTGCAATAGCAATCGATATACATTAGATATTGATGATAGCAGTGAGTTATCAGCGCTTAGTAGGTAGTTTTTGTTTTTATTACAGCTTCATATCGATATTTCATTGAGGTAAAAATAATTTTAAGCTCTTTCTTCGGTATTACATGATGCCAGGAAACAAATATATCTTCAAATAGTTGCCTTTTATTTTATGAGTACCTCATTCATACAAGAGTTTCCAAAAGCTGCCTCAAAATTTCGATAGGATTGAGGTTAAGACGGTTTTCTGATCAGGACGGCAATGGCATTTAGTCAAGAAGCACCGACATCAAATAAAAGAGTAAATTGGACACCTAGAAAGAAATGTGTGGCGAGAAAGTGGTATTTTTTATGTTAAAATTGTGCAAGAAAAGGGAGTACATGAGTGACTACCTCTTGGGACTAAATTTTATTTATGATGTCAGGAGACCATTTTAATAAAAATTAAAGCAGGAAAAGGCCGACAAAGGGTCACCACATTTGTTAATGATAAAAGAACAAAATTACTATGTCTCCAAGATAAGGGAATGTCATCTGTGGTCATCAGAAGTTATTCGAGTGATGCTGGTGTTTTTGCCTGTTAAAAAGCAATCAGAAGAAGATTAGCAAACGTCAGACTAAGATGTAGAATTCCTCGAAAAAGCCTTATCTCGATTTACAGCAGCACTAAAAGAGACTACAGTGGTAAAAGGAATACATTAATTGGACAAATGATTAGTGATCACAATTTACATGGTGGACTGAAACTATGATATCGTTATTCGGTAATGATGGTCGAAAATATGTAAGGCGTTAAATAGGAGAAATACTACATCCTGACGGCATCCAGGCAATTGTGAAGTACCTAGATAGTCTTATGATATGGTTTTGCATGCTTGTTGAGAAAAAACAGAATCCATTAAATAAAATAAATCTAAATGAAATAATAAAATGAAGATTGAGCGTTTGCTATTCTTGCCCTTTGCTATTTGCTTATTAAGTGGTATCGGGAATCCAGCCTGCAATTCGATTCGAACTTCGTTCTCATAAATCTCGCAACCATGTTTACTGAGATAAGAAAATATTATTTAACTGAAAGTTACTGGCATTCGTATAAATTATAATGAACTTTAAGACTCCCCAGTTAACATTATTAGGAAAAAACGGATCTTGGTATATAATTTAGCTAAGAAAAAGATAAACTACTGTTTGTTAAAAAAAACATAAATTCAGAATTCATAACAGTTTTAAGAGTATTAAATGCGAAGAATTAATAAAAACGTTAGAGATATAGCAATTAAATAATATTAAATTACGAAATAATTGAGAGGGAAAAAAACAAAATTAAAAAATATGTTACCAAGTAATTAATAAAAATAGATTTTGTTAGTAAAATATATTTTCTTCCAAATTTTTTATTCAGAATAACCTGTTTCCATGATTCTCAAACTTTTTCGAACAACGGTTTTCCCAAAGCGTATTACACTAAGTCGAATCAAAAGCATTCCCTATATTCCTCCGTGACCCTTTAGGAAACACCACACAGCAGTTCCCATGGCGCCACGCATACTTTGGGAAGCACTGATTTATGCGATAACTTCCATTGAAAGCTCAAGCCGAAAATAATGTTTCTAACGCCACTAGAAGTTTTAGGATGAAAACTATTCGTCACACGGGAAAAACAACTTATCACTCAGTTTTGAATAATGTTGCAAGATTATCAGCTAATAGATAAAGGTGCTATTAAACTAGAACAAATTGTGCTGCGGTAGAAAATAAGGTATTATATTAGTCGATAATATGTATAATTTATGTATAACTACACATTATATGTCTAATTATAATTATCTATATATATAATAAATTTTATAAAAAGATATTTGTATAAAGAGAAATTCTAAATAATTAGGATTATAAATTTCCATAGTTTATTAATAGGTTATTATTATAAAATTATTATTTTTCCTAGATGGTTTAGTTACCTCCAAATTCTAATTTTAGATAAAATGATTTCCACTTTTAGTTTGTTTGTTTTTAATTTATTTTTTTAAATCAAATAAATCTTAGTGTCCCAAAGATAATCGTAGTATGTTTACAATTCTTAATTTATCATTTCTATTATTTTCATACTTTTGCTAAGTGCTACTATGCAGCCATTCCTTTGCTTTGAATTTGCATTTGGGTCCAGAATCTGTCAATAACTTGTTTATTGTACTCAGATTTAACGCGGGATCTACATTTTTGAATGCAATGTTTAGGTAAGTTTCCTTTTTCTCATAATGGATTTAGATTTTCTACCCATTATTTTCAATAGGTTTTTGCTCAGTATTATTAATAGAAAGGGCAAGGTGGGCTGGCCACAAAAGATGTTCAAACCCAATTTTAAAAAAAATTTTTATTAATAAGCTGTCCCCTAAGTCAGCAATGTTTATAATACTGTAGCATCCCTAATTTATATTTTTTTATATTTAACTCTATTATTTTAATTTTTCATATATCCTTTAAAACTCTATTGTCTGGTTATCTTGCAATTTCAATTCTTTTCAGTTTTGATCATGTTTATTCATCTCTCTCTTTATATAAATTTTGACTAATATATATATATATATATATATATATATATATATATATTAGTGTTTCGAAAAAGAAAATCTTATATCAGAAGAGTTGAATATTTCTGAAATAGGACCCAAATTTAAAGTTATTTAAAATCTAATTATGCTGTCAAATTGATCAAGATTGCTATAAAATTACATTGAAGAAAATTTATTTAGATGTACTGAAAAATTTAAGTGTGCTATTAAAATTTTACTGACGTATAAGAATTACTAATACTTAATTAATGTCACCTATACTTGATAAACAAAAATTTTTAGAGGCAGAAGAGATTTTAAAAATAGTAAGTCAATCAAAGGATCACTTCATGTATATTTAATTCGGTTCTTCCCGTTATTATCGATATAAATGATGCCAAAATAGATTTAAGATTTATGTTTGAAAGAAAGAATTATTTGAGTTTACCTGAAGTTTTTATTATAATTTTTAATCAATCTACATTACTTTTGGACGAAACGCGGTGCATAAAAATATGTAAACCCTACGAATGCAGGCGATTTATTTATTTTGTATAAAATTGATTATTATTTTATTTGCTGTTTATAATTGTTATAGGAAATGTATTAATTATGTGTATGCGACTGTGATAAAATTTTACATAGAACATTCAACATTATATCATCCTTGCCCATGGTTAAAAGTTAGTTTCTTCTTTACTTAGCTAGTATTTATTCAAAAGAACACTTTGCACAGTACTGGTTCCAGAAAGATTTCCTTCGTTGTCATTACACAGATTGCAATATAAAGTAATAACAATGTTTGATATATATAAAGCATGCAAATGAATGGTTGGTTTAACATCGAATTAAAAATTTATATCTGTTTATAATCAAGCAACTGTCATTATGGGTGCAGTCCTCACTCACGTCTGTTACCCCTGATATAAAAACATCGCGATGTTTGACGTTTAAATCATGTTAAGGAACGTTTTTCAACCGCTTTCCTTAGTTTCTTTTTTTTAAAAATTGCAAAAAATCATTACATTTTTTAATTTTATTATTAAATACGAAATGGAACAAAACAAAATGTGTGGGTTTTAAGTTGAATTTTTAATTTTTTACAGGTGTAAAAGCATTTAGTTTTTAACATAAGTTTTACAATCCCGAGTTATCTCGGGCAAATGGAAAAAAGGCAAATATTAGTCTTTGTATGATAGTTTTTCAAAGAAAGACAACACAAAGTGATACCTGATATTCTGTACACTGGTATCTGGCTTTTCTTACTGGCTTATCTCTGTAATCTCTTTTACGGGAACATAGAGTGTACTGTCTTTATAAGGCTATACAATCGTCTTCAATAAGGATACATACAAAAGAATCACTTCCACTATTTTCTATTTTCACCACTTCATAATCACTATCTGAAAAATCATCACTTTCACTATCTTGCATCATCACTGTTATTTTACTTTTTTTCAACACAACTATACTTCTTTATACATTAATAATCCACAAGCCGACGTGTACAATATAATAGAGAAAACACGTGACGAGTCCCGCTAAAAGAATCCGAAAACAATTCTTGGCAAACTATCAATCAAAGCTGAATATTTTCTTTCATTTCCTCCACGCCGAGTAAAAATGTGATAAAACAAATCGTACTGACAAATTCTGCTTCGCCCAAGTTTTTCTCGGGATAATAATTAATTGCAATATATACAAACCCGAGATAACTCAGGATAAACAGGCAAGCGGTCAACCCTTAAATGCTCAATGTTGCCAATTGTCTATGTTCCAGCTCCACTTAAATTTATTCAATAGCCTGATTGTGAGCATTTCCAAATGCACGCAGCTAATCAGACAACAAATAATGTTAGAAAGAAATAAACATGACTTTTGAGGGCTAGGTTTTTTTTTTTTTTTTTTTTGACATTTTTTCCGTGTGTTACTTAGAGAGATATTTCCTGATTTTGAGTTTCCAAAAACGGAGTGATTTATCTAATTGAAACAAATTACTTCATACCTGTTGTCAAGTTAGCTATCAAAATTTGATGTTGTATTTGGAAATTTTATTAGATATGTGTCAGATTCATGGGAAATACTGTGTGTTGTCAGAAGTCTACACATACAATTTTTTTTTTCAAAATAAATACTCAGTACTGGATTTTTTTTAATTTATTTTTTATATATACTATGACTACATTCCCACAAAAAATAATTTTTAAAATTTAAAAAAAATCCTGCTTTTATGGGTTAAAATTTATTTGTAACTATAGATAAGCAATCACATCAAGTAACGAATTACGGGATTCATGTGATTTAACAACTGATCAGTTTTCCTGAAATAAATATTAACTACAGGTTTCTTTTTTTTTTTCAAAACAGATACCAATTGAGGTTGCTGTATAAAGAGCGAACCAGCTACATTTCATCACTGCTTGCAATTGGTATTATGAATGCATTGCAACGTTTGAAAAAATGCAAGCATTTTGAACCAATTAGAAATCAAATTGTGTTAATATATATGTGTTCCAACAAAATGTAATATTTTGTTTATTTATCTCCTTTTTTTTTTAATTTTCCTTTTCCTTCACATAGATATCATTTTTCCAATTATACGTTGGCCACGGTAGACTAGTGGCAAAGGTAACGGACTGGTGGCCGGCGTGTCGTGAGTTCGAGCCAGTGCCGCTGAAGATCGCCGTGTAGGGGGAGTGATGCACATTCAATCTATCGAGAGCTTAAACGTCCTCCCGTTGGTGTGGTGGGGTAATTAGGAGAGAAGAGTGCCAGCTCAGGTGTCGTCCTCGTCACTAGACCATGGTTCAAAATTATGAGGTCCCTCGTCAAATGCCCTCATGCAGAACCAGGGCTGTAGCTAC
>BMAO01015643.1:0-14210 GCA_019973975.1 Trichonephila clavata
GAGTTTGGTTGGAATAGGAGTTAGAAATTTTTTCCCTGTTCATGACGTCTCCCCTGCCAAATATCCAAAAAATGTGAAAATTTTTATTGCAATAACTTTTGATCTAATTGAAATTTTGAAAAGCTACATGTATTCGCGATCAGCGTCGGACTTTACATAAGAAAATTGAGTTTGGTTGGAATAGGAGTTAGAAATTTTTCCCTGTTCATGACGTCTCCCCTGCCAAATATCCAAAAAATGTGAAATTTTTATTGCAATAACTTTTGATCTAATTGAAATTTTGAAAAGCGCTACATGTATTCGCGATCAGCGTCGGACTTTACATAAGAAAATTGAGTTTGGTTGGAATAGGAGTTAGAAATTTTTTCCCTGTTCATGACGTCTCCCCTGCCAAATATCCAAAAAATGTGAAATTTTTATTGCAATAACTTTTGATCTAATTGAAATTTTGAAAAGCTACATGTATTCGTGATCAGCGTCGGACTTTACATAAGAAAATTGAGTTTGGTTGGAATAGGAGTTAGAAATTTTTTCCCTGTTCATGACGTCTCCCTGCCAAATATCCAAAAAATGTGAAAATTTTTATTGCAATAACTTTTGATCTAATTGAAATTTTGAAAAGCGCTACATGTATTCGCGATCAGCGTCGGATTTACATCAGAAAATTGAGTTTGGTTGGAATAGGAGTTAGAAATTTTTTCCTGTTCATGACGTCTCCCCTGCCAAATATCCAAAAAATGTGAAATTTTTATTGCAATAACTTTTGATCTAATTGAAATTTTGAAAAGCGCTACATGTATTCGCGATCAGCGTCGGATTTACATCAGAAAATTGAGTTTGGTTGGAATAGGAGTTAGAAATTTTTTCCCTGTTCATGACGTCTCCCCTGCCAAATATCCAAAAAATGTGAAATTTTTATTGCAATAACTTTTGATCTAATTGAAATTTTGAAAAGCGCTACATGTATTCGTGATCAGCGTCGGACTTTACATAAGAAAATTGAGTTTGGTTGGAATAGGAGTTAGAAATTTTTTCCCTGTTCATGACGTCTCCCCTGCCAAATATCCAAAAAGTGAAAATTTTTGCAATAACTTTTGATCTAATTGAAATTTTGAAAAGCGCTACATGTATTCGCGATCAGCGTCGGACTTTACATAAGAAAATTGAGTTTGGTTGGAATAGGAGTTAGAAATTTTTTCCCTGTTCATGACGTCTCCCCTGCCAAATATCCAAAAAATGTGAAATTTTTATTGCAATAACTTTTGATCTAATTGAAATTTTGAAAAGCGCTACATGTATTCGCGATCAGCGTCGGATTTACATAAGAAAATTGAGTTTGGTTGGAATAGGAGTTAGAAATTTTTTCCCTGTTCATGACGTCTCCCTGCCAAATATCCAAAAAATGTGAAATTTTTATTGCAATAACTTTTGATCTAATTGAAATTTTGAAAAGCGCTACATGTATTCGTGATCAGCGTCGGACTTTACATAAGAAAATTGAGTTTGGTTGGAATAGGAGTTAGAAATTTTTTCCCTGTTCATGACGTCTCCCCTGCCAAATATCCAAAAAATGAAAATTTTTATTGCAATAACTTTTGATCTAATTGAAATTTTGAAAAGCGCTACATGTATTCGCGATCAGCGTCGGATTTACATAAGAAAATTGAGTTTGGTTGGAATAGGAGTTAGAAATTTTTTCCCTGTTCATGACGTCTCCCCTGCCAAATATCCAAAAAATGTGAAAATTTTTATTGCAATAACTTTTGATCTAATTGAAATTTTGAAAAGCGCTACATGTATTCGTGATCAGCGTCGGACTTTACATAAGAAAATTGAGTTTGGTTGGAATAGGAGTTAGAAATTTTTTCCCTGTTCATGACGTCTCCCCTGCCAAATATCCAAAAAATGAAAATTTTTATTGCAATAACTTTTGATCTAATTGAAATTTTGAAAAGCGCTACATGTATTCGCGATCAGCGTCGGATTTTACATAAGAAATTGAGTTTGGTTGGAATAGGAGTTAGAAATTTTTTCCCTGTTCATGACGTCTCCCCTGCCAAATATCCAAAAAATGAAAATTTTTATTGCAATAACTTTTGATCTAATTGAAATTTTGAAAAGCGCTACATGTATTCGTGATCAGCGTCGGACTTTACATAAGAAAATTGAGTTTGGTTGGAATAGGAGTTAGAAATTTTTCCCTGTTCATGACGTCTCCCCTGCCAAATATCCAAAAAATGTGAAAATTTTTATTGCAATAACTTTTGATCTAATTGAAATTTTGAAAAGCGCTACATGTATTCGCGATCAGCGTCGGACTTTACATAAGAAAATTGAGTTTGGTTGGAATAGGAGTTAGAAATTTTTCCCTGTTCATGACGTCTCCCCTGCCAAATATCCAAAAAATGTGAAAATTTTTATTGCAATAACTTTTGATCTAATTGAAATTTTGAAAAGCGCTACATGTATTCGCGATCAGCGTCGGACTTTACATAAGAAAATTGAGTTTGGTTGGAATAGGAGTTAGAAATTTTTTCCCTGTTCATGACGTCTCCCCTGCCAAATATCCAAAAAAGTGAAAATTTTTATTGCAATAACTTTTGATCTAATTGAAATTTTGAAAAGCGCTACATGTATTCGCGATCAGCGTCGGACTTTACATAAGAAAATTGAGTTTGGTTGGAATAGGAGTTAGAAATTTTTTCCCTGTTCATGACGTCTCCCCTGCCAAATATCCAAAAAATGTGAAATTTTTTTTTGCAATAACTTTTGATCTAATTGAAATTTTGAAAAGCGCTACATGTATTCGCGATCAGCGTCGGATTTACATAAGAAAATTGAGTTTGGTTGGAATAGGAGTTAGAAATTTTTTCCCTGTTCATGACGTCTCCCCTGCCAAATATCCAAAAAATGTGAAAATTTTTATTGCAATAACTTTTGATCTAATTGAAATTTTGAAAAGCGCTACATGTATTCGCGATCAGCGTCGGACTTTACATAAGAAAATTGAGTTTGGTTGGAATAGGAGTTAGAAATTTTTCCCTGTTCATGACGTCTCCCCTGCCAAATATCCAAAAAATTGAAATTTTATTGCAATAACTTTTGATCTAATTGAAATTTTGAAAAGAGCTACATGTATTCGTGATCAGCGTCGGACTTTACATAAGAAAATTGAGTTTGGTTGGAATAGGAGTTAGAAATTTTTTCCCTGTTCATGACGTCTCCCCTGCCAAATATCCAAAAAATGTGAAATTTTTATTGCAATAACTTTTGATCTAATTGAAATTTTGAAAAGCGCTACATGTATTCGCGATCAGCGTCGGACTTTACATAAGAAAATTGAGTTTGGTTGGAATAGGAGTTAGAAATTTTTTCCCTGTTCATGACGTCTCCCCTGCCAAATATCCAAAAAATGTGAAATTTTTATTGCAATAACTTTTGATCTAATTGAAATTTTGAAAAGCGCTACATGTATTCGCGATCAGCGTCGGACTTTACATAAGAAAATTGAGTTTGGTTGGAATAGGAGTTAGAAATTTTTTCCCTGTTCATGACGTCTCCCCTGCCAAATATCCAAAAAATGAAAATTTTTATTGCAATAACTTTTGATCTAATTGAAATTTTGAAAAGCGCTACATGTATTCGCGATCAGCGTCGGACTTTACATAAGAAAATTGAGTTTGGTTGGAATAGGAGTTAGAAATTTTTTCCCTGTTCATGACGTCTCCCCTGCCAAATATCCAAAAAATGTGAAATTTTTATTGCAATAACTTTTGATCTAATTGAAATTTTGAAAAGCGCTACATGTATTCGCGATCAGCGTCGGACTTTACATAAGAAAATTGAGTTTGGTTGGAATAGGAGTTAGAAATTTTTCCCTGTTCATGACGTCTCCCCTGCCAAATATCCAAAAAATGTGAATTTTTATTGCAATAACTTTTGATCTAATTGAAATTTTGAAAAGCGCTACATGTATTCGCGATCAGCGTCGGACTTTACATAAGAAAATTGAGTTTGGTTGGAATAGGAGTTAGAAATTTTTTCCCTGTTCATGACGTCTCCCCTGCCAAATATCCAAAAAATGTGAAATTTTTATTGCAATAACTTTTGATCTAATTGAAATTTTGAAAAGCGCTACATGTATTCGTGATCAGCGTCGGACTTTACATAAGAAAATTGAGTTTGGTTGGAATAGGAGTTAGAAATTTTTTCCCTGTTCATGACGTCTCCCCTGCCAAATATCCAAAAAATGTGAAATTTTTATTGCAATAACTTTTGATCTAATTGAAATTTTGAAAAGCGCTACATGTATTCGATCAGCGTCGGACTTTACATAAGAAAATTGAGTTTGGTTGGAATAGGAGTTAGAAATTTTTTCCCTGTTCATGACGTCTCCCCTGCCAAATATCCAAAAAATGTGAAAATTTTTATTGCAATAACTTTTGATCTAATTGAAATTTTGAAAAGCGCTACATGTATTCGCGATCAGCGTCGGACTTTACATAAGAAAATTGAGTTTGGTTGGAATAGGAGTTAGAAATTTTTTCCCTGTTCATGACGTCTCCCCTGCCAAATATCCAAAAAATGTGAAAATTTTTATTGCAATAACTTTTGATCTAATTGAAATTTTGAAAAGCGCTACATGTATTCGCGATCAGCGTCGGACTTTACATAAGAAAATTGAGTTTGGTTGGAATAGGAGTTAGAAATTTTTTCCCTGTTCATGACGTCTCCCCTGCCAAATATCCAAAAAATGTGAAAATTTTTATTGCAATAACTTTTGATCTAATTGAAATTTTGAAAAGAGCTACATGTATTCGTGATCAGCGTCGGACTTTACATAAGAAAATTGAGTTTGGTTGGAATAGGAGTTAGAAATTTTTCCCTGTTCATGACGTCTCCCCTGCCAAATATCCAAAAAATGTGAAATTTTTATTGCAATAACTTTTGATCTAATTGAAATTTTGAAAAGCGCTACATGTATTCGCGATCAGCGTCGGATTTACATAAGAAAATTGAGTTTGGTTGGAATAGGAGTTAGAAATTTTTTCCCTGTTCATGACGTCTCCCCTGCCAAATATCCAAAAAAGTGAAATTTTTATTGCAATAACTTTTGATCTAATTGAAATTTTGAAAAGCGCTACATGTATTCGCGATCAGCGTCGGACTTTACATAAGAAAATTGAGTTTGGTTGGAATAGGAGTTAGAAATTTTTTCCCTGTTCATGACGTCTCCCCTGCCAAATATCCAAAAAATGTGAAATTTTTATTGCAATAACTTTTGATCTAATTGAAATTTTGAAAAGCGCTACATGTATTCGTGATCAGCGTCGGACTTTACATAAGAAAATTGAGTTTGGTTGGAATAGGAGTTAGAAATTTTTTCCCTGTTCATGACGTCTCCCCTGCCAAATATCCAAAAAATGTGAAATTTTTATTGCAATAACTTTTGATCTAATTGAAATTTTGAAAAGCGCTACATGTATTCGCGATCAGCGTCGGACTTTACATAAGAAAATTGAGTTTGGTTGGAATAGGAGTTAGAAATTTTTTCCCTGTTCATGACGTCTCCCCTGCCAAATATCCAAAAAATGTGAAAATTTTTATTGCAATAACTTTTGATCTAATTGAAATTTTGAAAAGCGCTACATGTATTCGCGATCAGCGTCGGACTTTACATAAGAAAATTGAGTTTGGTTGGAATAGGAGTTAGAAATTTTTTCCCTGTTCATGACGTCTCCCCTGCCAAATATCCAAAAAATGTGAAAATTTTTATTGCAATAACTTTTGATCTAATTGAAATTTTGAAAAGCTACATGTATTCGATCAGCGTCGGACTTTACATAAGAAAATTGAGTTTGGTTGGAATAGGAGTTAGAAATTTTTTCCCTGTTCATGACGTCTCCCCTGCCAAATATCCAAAAAATGTGAAATTTTTATTGCAATAACTTTTGATCTAATTGAAATTTTGAAAAGCTACATGTATTCGTGATCAGCGTCGGATTTACATAAGAAAATGAGTTTGGTTGGAATAGGAGTTAGAAATTTTTTCCCTGTTCATGACGTCTCCCTGCCAAATATCCAAAAAATGTGAAAATTTTTATTGCAATAACTTTTGATCTAATTGAAATTTTGAAAAGCGCTACATGTATTCGTGATCAGCGTCGGACTTTACATAAGAAAATTGAGTTTGGTTGGAATAGGAGTTAGAAATTTTTTCCCTGTTCATGACGTCTCCCCTGCCAAATATCCAAAAAATTGAAAATTTTTATTGCAATAACTTTTGATCTAATTGAAATTTTGAAAAGAGCTACATGTATTCGTGATCAGCGTCGGATTTACATAAGAAAATTGAGTTTGGTTGGAATAGGAGTTAGAAATTTTTTCCCTGTTCATGACGTCTCCCCTGCCAAATATCCAAAAAATGTGAAATTTTTTATTGCAATAACTTTTGATCTAATTGAAATTTGAAAAGCGCTACATGTATTCGCGATCAGCGTCGGATTTACATAAGAAAATAGAGTTTGGTTGGAATAGGAGTTAGAAATTTTTTCCCTGTTCATGACGTCTCCCCTGCCAAATATCCAAAAAATGTGAAAATTTTTATTGCAATAACTTTTGATCTAATTGAAATTTTGAAAAGCGCTACATGTATTCGTGATCAGCGTCGGATTTACATAAGAAAATTGAGTTTGGTTGGAATAGGAGTTAGAAATTTTTCCCTGTTCATGACGTCTCCCCTGCCAAATATCCAAAAAATGTGAAAATTTTTATTGCAATAACTTTTTGATCTAATTGAAATTTTGAAAAGCGCTACATGTATTCGTGATCAGCGTCGGATTTTACATAAGAAAATTGAGTTTGGTTGGAATAGGAGTTAGAAATTTTTCCCTGTTCATGACGTCTCCCCTGCCAAATATCCAAAAAATGTGAAATTTTTTATTGCAATAACTTTTGATCTAATTGAAATTTTGAAAAGCGCTACATGTATTCGTGATCAGCGTCGGATTTACATAAGAAAATTAAGTTTGGTTGAATAGGAGTTAGAAAATTTTTTCCCTGTTCATGACGTTCCCCTGCCAAATATCCAAAAAAATTTGAAAATTTTTATTGCAATAACTTTTGATCTAATTGAAATTTTGAAAAGCGCTACATGTATTCGTGATCAGCGTCGACTTTACATAAGAAAATTGAGTTTGTTGGAATAGGAGTTAGAAATTTTTTCCCTGTTCATGACGTCTCCCCTGCCAAATATCCAAAAAATGTGAAAATTTTTATTGCAATAACTTTTGATCTAATTGAAATTTTGAAAAGCGCTACATGTATTCGTGATCAGCGTCGATTTTACATAAGAAAATTGAGTTTGGTTGGAATAGGAGTTAGAAATTTTTCCCTGTTCATGACGTCTCCCCTGCCAAATATCCAAAAAATGTGAAAATTTTTTATTGCAATAACTTTTGATCTAATTGAAATTTTGAAAAGGCTACATGTATTCGTGATCAGCGTCGGATTTTACATAAGAAAATTGAGTTTGGTTGGAATAGGAGTTAGAAATTTTTCCTGTTCATGACGTCTCCCCTGCCAAATATCCAAAAAATGTGAAAATTTTTATTGCAATAACTTTTGATCTAATTGAAATTTTGAAAAGCGCTACATGTATTCGTGATCAGCGTCGGATTTTACATAAGAAAATTGAGTTTGGTTGAATAGGAGTTAGAAATTTTTTCCCTGTTCATGACGTCTCCCCTGCCAAATATCCAAAAAATGTGAAAATTTTTATTGCAATAACTTTGATCTAATTGAAATTTTGAAAAGAGCTACATGTATTCGTGATCAGCGTCGGACTTTACATAAGAAAATTGAGTTTGGTTGGAATAGGAGTTAGAAATTTTTTCCCTGTTCATGACGTCTCCCTGCCAAATATCCAAAAAATGTGAAAATTTTTATTGCAATAACTTTTGATCTAATTGAAATTTTGAAAAGCGCTACATGTATTCGTGATCAGCGTCGGATTTTACATCAGAAAATTAGAGTTTGGTTGGAATAGGAGTTAGAAATTTTTTCCCTGTTCATGACGTCTCCCCTGCCAAATATCCAAAAAATGTGAAAATTTTTTATTGCAATAACTTTTGATCTAATTGAAATTTTGAAAAGCGCTACATGTATTCGTGATCAGCGTCGGACTTTACATAAGAAAATTGAGTTTGGTTGGAATAGGAGTTAGAAATTTTTTCCCTGTTCATGACGTCTCCCCTGCCAAATATCCAAAAAATGTGAAAATTTTTATTGCAATAACTTTTGATCTAATTGAAATTTTGAAAAGCGCTACATGTATTCGTGATCAGCGTCGGACTTTACATAAGAAAATTGAGTTTGGTTGGAATAGGAGTTAGAAATTTTTTCCTTGTTCATGACGTCTCAATGCCAAATATCCAAAAAATGTGAAAATTTTTTATTGCAATAACTTTTGATCTAATTGAAATTTTGAAAAGCGCTACATGTATTCGTGATCAGCGTCGGATTTTACATAAGAAAATAGAGTTTGGTTGGAATAGGAGTTAGAAATTTTTTCCCTGTTCATGACGTCTCCCCTGCCAAATATCCAAAAAATGTGAAAATTTTATTGCAATAACTTTTGATCTAATTGAAATTTTGAAAAGCGCTACATGTATTCGTGATCAGCGTCGGATTTTACATAAGAAAATTGAGTTTGGTTGGAATAGGAGTTAGAAATTTTTTCCCTGTTCATGACGTCTCCCCTGCCAAATATCCAAAAAATGTGAAAATTTTTATTGCAATAACTTTTGATCTAATTGAAATTTTGAAAAGCGCTACATGTATTCGTGATCAGCGTCGGATTTTACATAAGAAAATGAGTTTGGTTGGAATAGGAGTTAGAAATTTTTCCCTGTTCATGACGTCTCCCTGCCAAATATCCAAAAAATGTGAAAATTTTATTGCAATAACTTTTGATCTAATTGAAATTTTGAAAAGCGCTACATGTATTCGTGATCAGCGTCGGATTTTACATAAGAAAATTGAGTTTGGTTGGAAATAGGAGTTAGAAAATTTTTTCCCTGTTCATGACGTTCCCCTGCCAAATATCCAAAAAATGTGAAAATTTTTATTGCAATAACTTTTGATCTAATTGAAATTTTGAAAAGCGCTACATGTATTCGTGATCAGCGTCGGACTTTACATAAGAAAATTGAGTTTGGTTGGAATAGGAGTTAGAAATTTTTTCCCTTTTCATGACGTCTCCCCTGCCAAATATCCAAAAAATGTGAAAATTTTTATTGCAATAACTTTTGATCTAATTGAAATTTTGAAAAGAGCTACATGTATTCGCGATCAGCGTCGATTTACATAAGAAAATTGAGTTTGGTTGGAATAGGAGTTAGAAATTTTTTCGGTGTTCATGACGTCTCCCCTGCCAAATATCCAAGAAAATGTGAAAATTTCTTATTGCAATAACTTTTGATCTAATTGAAATTTTGAAAAGCGCTACATGTATTCGCGATCAGCGTCGGACTTTACATAAGAAAATTGAGTTTGGTTGGAATAGGAGTTAGAAATTTTTTCCCTGTTCATGACGTCTCCCCTGCCAAATATCCAAAAAATGTGAAAATTTTTATTGCAATAACTTTTGATCTAATTGAAATTTTGAAAAGAGCTACATGTATTCGTGATCAGCGTCGGACTTTACATAAGAAAATTGAGTTTGGTTGGAATAGGAGTTAGAAATTTTTCCCTGTTCATGACGTCTCCCCTGCCAAATATCCAAAAAATGTGAAAATTTTTATTGCAATAACTTTTGATCTAATTGAAATTTTGAAAAGCGCTACATGTATTCGCGATCAGCGTCGGACTTTACATAAGAAAATTGAGTTTGGTTGGAATAGGAGTTAGAAATTTTTCCCTGTTCATGACGTCTCCCCTGCCAAATATCCAAAAAATGTGAAATTTTTATTGCAATAACTTTTGATCTAATTGAAATTTTGAAAAGCGCTACATGTATTCGTGATCAGCGTCGGACTTTACATAAGAAAATTGAGTTGGTTGGAATAGGAGTTAGAAATTTTTTCCCTGTTCATGACGTCTCCCCTGCCAAATATCCAAAAAATGTTGAAAACTTTTTATTGCAATAACTTTTGATCTAATTGAAATTTTGAAAAGAGCTACATGTATTCGTGATCAGCGTCGGACTTTACATAAGAAAATTGAGTTTGGTTGGAATAGGAGTTAGAAATTTTTTCCCTGTTCATGACGTCTCCCCTGCCAAATATCCAAAAAATGTGAAAATTTTTATTGCAATAACTTTTGATCTAATTGAAATTTTGAAAAGAGCTACATGTATTCGTGATCAGCGTCGGACTTTACATAAGAAAATTGAGTTTGGTTGGAATAGGAGTTAGAAATTTTTCCCTGTTCATGACGTCTCCCCTGCCAAATATCCAAAAAATGTGAAAATTTTTATTGCAATAACTTTTGATCTAATTGAAATTTTGAAAAGCGCTACATGTATTCGTGATCAGCGTCGGACTTTACATAAGAAAATTGAGTTTGGTTGGAATAGGAGTTAGAAATTTTTTCCCTGTTCATGACGTCTCCCCTGCCAAATATCCAAAAAATGTGAAAATTTTTATTGCAATAACTTTTGATCTAATTGAAATTTTGAAAAGCGCTACATGTATTCGTGATCAGCGTCGGATTTACATAAGAAAATTGAGTTTGGTTGGAATAGGAGTTAGAAATTTTTTCCCTGTTCATGACGTCTCCCCTGCCAAATATCCAAAAAAATGTGAAAATTTTTATTGCAATAACTTTTGATCTAATTGAAATTTTGAAAAGCAGCTACATGTATTCGTGATCAGCGTCGGATTTTACATAGAAAATAGAGTTTGGTTGGAATAGGAGTTAGAAATTTTTCCCTGTTCATGACGTCTCCCCTGCCAAATATCCAAAAAATGTGAACATTTTTATTGCAATAACTTTTGATCTAATTGAAAATTTTGAAAAGCGCTACATGTATTCGCGATCAGCGTCGGACTTTACATAAGAAAATAGAGTTTGGTTGGAATAGGAGTTAGAAATTTTTCCCTGTTCATGACGTCTCCCCTGCCAAATATCCAAAAAATGTGAAAATTTTTATTGCAATAACTTTTGATCTAATTGAAATTTTGAAAAGCGCTACATGTATTCGTGATCAGCGTCGGACTTTACATAAGAAAATTGAGTTTGGTTGGAATAGGAGTTAGAAAATTTTTCCCTGTTCATGACGTCTCCCCTGCCAAATATCCAAAAAATGTGAACATTTTTATTGCAATAACTTTTGATCTAATTGAAATTTTGAAAAGCGCTACATGTATTCGTGATCAGCGTCGGACTTTACATAAGAAAATTGAGTTTGGTTGGAATAGGAGTTAGAAATTTTTTCCCTGTTCATGACGTCTCCCCTGCCAAATATCCAAAAAATGTGAAAATTTTATTGCAATAACTTTTGATCTAATTGAAATTTTGAAAAGCGCTACATGTATTCGTGATCAGCGTCGATTTTACATAAGAAAATTGAGTTTGGTTGGAATAGGAGTTAGAAATTTTTCCCTGTTCATGACGTCTCCCCTGCCAAATATCCAAAAAATGTGAAAATTTTTATTGCAATAACTTTTGATCTAATTGAAATTTTGAAAAGCGCTACATGTATTCGCGATCAGCGTCGGACTTTACATAAGAAAATTGAGTTTGGTTGGAATAGGAGTTAGAAATTTTTTCCCTGTTCATGACGTCTCCCCTGCCAAATATCCAAAAAATGTGAAAATTTTTATTGCAATAACTTTTGATCTAATTGAAATTTTGAAAAGAGCTACATGTATTCGTGATCAGCGTCGGATTTACATAAGAAAATTGAGTTTGGTTGGAATAGGAGTTAGAAATTTTTTCCCTGTTCATGACGTCTCCCCTGCCAAATATCCAAAAAATGTGAAAATTTTTTATTGCAATAACTTTTGATCTAATTGAAATTTTGAAAAGCGCTACATGTATTCGCGATCAGCGTCGGACTTTACATAAGAAAATTGAGTTTGGTTGGAATAGGAGTTAGAAATTTTTTCCCTGTTCATGACGTCTCCCCTGCCAAATATCCAAAAAATGTGAAAATTTTTATTGCAATAACTTTTGATCTAATTGAAATTTTGAAAAGCGCTACATGTATTCGTGATCAGCGTCGGACTTTACATAAGAAAATTGAGTTTGGTTGGAATAGGAGTTAGAAATTTTTCCCTGTTCATGACGTCTCCCCTGCCAAATATCCAAAAAATGTGAAAATTTTTATTGCAATAACTTTTGATCTAATTGAAATTTTGAAAAGAGCTACATGTATTCGTGATCAGCGTCGGATTTTACATAGAAAATTGAGTTTGGTTGAATAGGAGTTAGAAATTTTTCCCTGTTCATGACGTCTCCCCTGCCAAATATCCAAAAAATGTGAAAATTTTTATTGCAATAACTTTTGATCTAATTGAAATTTTGAAAAGCGCTACATGTATTCGTGATCAGCGTCGGACTTTTACATAAGAAAATTGAGTTTGGTTGGAATAGGAGTTAGAAATTTTTTCCCTGTTCATGACGTCTCCCCTGCCAAATATCCAAAAAATGTGAAAATTTTTATTGCAATAACTTTTGATCTAATTGAAATTTTGAAAAGCGCTACATGTATTCGTGATCAGCGTCGGATTTTACATAAGAAAATTGAGTTTGGTTGGAATAGGAGTTAGAAATTTTTTCCCTGTTCATGACGTCTCCCCTGCCAAATATCCAAAAAATGTGAAAATTTTTATTGCAATAACTTTTGATCTAATTGAAATTTTGAAAAGCGCTACATGTATTCGTGATCAGCGTCGGATTTTACATAAGAAAATTGAGTTTGGTTGGAATAGGAGTTAGAAATTTTTTCCCTGTTCATGACGTCTCCCCTGCCAAATATCCAAAAAATGTGAAAATTTTTATTGCAATAACTTTTGATCTAATTGAAATTTTGAAAAGAGCTACATGTATTCGTGATCAGCGTCGGACTTTACATAAGAAAATTGAGTTTGGTTGGAATAGGAGTTAGAAATTTTTTCCCTGTTCATGACGTCTCCCCTGCCAAATATCCAAAAAATGTGAACATTTTTATTGCAATAACTTTTGATCTAATTGAAATTTTGAAAAGCGCTACATGTATTCGTGATCAGCGTCGGATTTACATAAGAAAATTGAGTTTGGTTGGAATAGGAGTTAAAAATTTTTTCCCTGTTCATGACGTCTCCCCTGCCAAATATCCAAAAAATGTGAAAATTTTATTGCAATAACTTTTGATCTAATTGAAATTTTGAAAAGAGCTACATGTATTCGTGATCAGCGTCGAATTGTACATAAGAAAATTGAGTTTGGTTGGAATAGGAGTTAGAAATTTTTCCCTGTTCATGACGTCTCCCCTGCCAAATATCCAAAAAATGTGAAAATTTTTTATTGCAATAACTTTTGATCTAATTGAAATTTTGAAAAGCGCTACATGTATTCGCGATCAGCGTCGGATTTTACATCAGAAAATTGAGTTTGGTTGGAATAGGAGTTAGAAAATTTTTCCCTGTTCATGACGTCTCCCCTGCCAAATATCCAAAAAATGTGAAAATTTTATTGCAATAACTTTTGATCTAATTGAAATTTTGAAAAGCGCTACATGTATTCGTGATCAGCGTCGGACTTTACATAAGAAAATTGAGTTTGGTTGAATAGGAGTTAGAAATTTTTCCCTGTTCATGACGTCTCCCCTGCCAAATATCAAAAAATGTGAACATTTTTATTGCAATAACTTTTGATCTAATTGAAATTTTTGAAAAGCGCTACATGTATTCGCGATCAGCGTCGGATTTTACATCAGAAAATAGAGTTTGGTTGGAATAGGAGTTAGAAATTTTTTCCCTGTTCATGACGTCTCCCCTGCCAAATATCCAAAAAATGTGAAAATTTTTTATTGCAATAACTTTTGATCTAATTGAAATTTTTGAAAAGCGCTACATGTATTCGTGATCAGCGTCGGATTTTACATAAGAAAATTGAGTTTGGTTGAATAGGAGTTAGAAATTTTTTCCCTGTTCATGACGTCTCCCCTGCCAAATATCAAAAAATGTGAAAATTTTTTATTGCAATAACTTTTGATCTAATTGAAA